>CAJUYI010000537.1:39913-55370 GCA_910591695.1 Galerucella pusilla | reverse complement strand
GTTTTTTAAAAGCTATTTTTAAAAACTGTTTTTGTAGGACTTCTACTCCAAGCCAATATCCCATATCTCAGACGAGATTCTATGAGCGCAAAGTATAACTTTCTCAACTGAGGAGTGTCTAAAATATTCGCTAAGTTTTTAAATTTAAACAACATACTGCGTAGTGTTTTTTGTATTTGATTACTATGAAAATTCCATCGTAAATGACTGTCAATATTGTTACTCCCAAATATTTAATGTTATCTGATGAATGCAATACAATATTTTCATTGTGACCTTGTATAGTTAAAAAGTTATACGGAGGTAAAAAAGAAGCTAGACATGTAAAAGGTACGTAACAAGTTTTATCGTAGTTTATGGATAACTTTTTTTGTTTAAAGCAATCAGAAATTTTTACAAGATCACTTTCTGCTTTTTCTTTTAGTTGCATCCAAGTATCTGCACTATACACTATTGCAGTATCATCAGCAAAGGAGATCATCTCACCACTAGATTGAAATGCCAGTAAATTGTTTAAATATATTATAAATAAAATTGGTCCTAACACTGTCCCTTGCGGAACTCCACATTCAACTAATTTCTTTTTACTAATAGAGTTGTTGATTTTAACATATTGATAACGGTCAGTTAGATAGCTTTTTATTAAGTTCATTAGTTCATTAGTTGCTTTTTTTCTATCCCTCGGTTTAGCTTATAATAGCTAACTACAGAATTCTTAGCTGAGCTGAATTGTAGTTCGAACGCACATTTCAAAAGCTGTAAAGTCGACAATAACGGCGCAAGCGCATTTGCATACAAACAAAGATGGAAAGGTAAACAAATTAATAAATCAAAAATTTATTGAATCAAAACTCTCAACTTCTAAGGCTAATTAAAATGAAAGTTACCAGTAAAATCAGGAGACTATAGTAGCTCAGAAAATGGATTTACTGGATCCACTTTTGGAACAACACAACAGACAACAGGTCTCGAAGAAGGTCATGGTCTAGGTGGCCATGGAAGAAGGTAAGCCCATAGAGAAATATAATGGTAAACCTTTATGAAATAAAATAAAAATTCAGAACGGATTCCATTGAAAGAGCTCCAAATATGTTTTTTAAGGTTATAATATTTATCAGATGTCAAAAATGAGTGACTTTTCTTGCATTCGCCATTAAAATTAGCTAAGAAATTTTGCTAAGTTAAAAATCCGGCATACTTGGCCGAGGCAAGGGGGAGGTCAGTTGATCTTATACCTCATTTAAAAACCAGGAGGAGTAATTTGAATGTAAGTTTGCAATTCTGTAGATCTCTGATTGGTCAGATTCAGCCCAGTTTTACACAACACTTCTTAGCATTGACATCCAGATGATTTCCATTTTTGATAGTTTTGACAGATAATTAAATATTGGATGATAAACCAAAAATATTCATGTTATCATCAAAATTTCTCAAGCAGCTGGTACATTATTACTCATACTCATACATATATTTTTCTGAAAATAGTAGTCGTTTACCAAAGCAAATATATAGTGTATCACCAACATTGTGTAGCAGTTATAAAACATAATTATAAAAGTTATATTGTGTCAATAAAACCAGTGCAGTGCTCATCTGAACAAATTTTCAAAAATTCATAACTCGTTTTTGGTAAGAGAGCGCAATTTTTTTTTCATTTTCGTGTTCAGCGACCTCGAATTAATAGGAAAAAAAATATTTCATCAAAATCCGCGTTGTACCACTAAACTAGACTTTTACCAAGAAGGGGTTTGGTAGAAAAAGCATTATTGGTTTTTGAAGGCAAGGTTTATTACTCCTAATCCGGCAACATAAAGATAACTGTTGGACATGTTTAAATTACTAGCTTTTTGCTCTACAAAGTTATTAATTTTGTAGTATTTATATTGCCAGAACATATTATAAATTGTCATATTTTTTTCAATTAAATTAAAATAAATATAATTGAAGTAACTTGACTATCTGTAATTCCCCATCATCAACAATGACCATAATTTGTTTGTTGTCAATGTGAATCTGAATCTTCTGATGTAAATGCAAAGGTATTTATTAGCCATTTTGTGAAGTGTAGTAGTTGTAAAGAATGAAAGATAATTAGGTACTGTTGCTAGTCGAAACATTTCAAAAATTAACTTTTCGACTTACTTTTTGAAGCATTCAGTTGTTAGGTAACTTAAAACAGCCGTAATAGAGTAATGTGGATGTTGTAATATTTCAGTTTGAATTAGAAATTTCAAACACGAAACAGGAAAAAGTTTTACATTCTGTTTAATGATTAGTACATCTAAAGATTATACTGAAGATCAAAGGAAAAATCGATTTATGACTAATCTCTTTGCTATCAAGACACAATTAATATATTTGGAACACGACTGTTGACTACGTTTTCGGTACACACCCTTTAGTAACTAATCTGGTAACTTTTAGTGGTGTGAGTGAGGCTTTTCAAATTACTCCTCCTAGTTTTTAAATGAGCTTATAGTTATCTCTGATGTCAGTGGAAAAAGTAATTAGAAGAGTAGAGATACAACTAACTAGAAATGCTACAAGAATCCAATCGAAAATGAACATACACAATTAAACGAATATCAACAAAAATAAATATACAGGGTGTCCCAAAAAAGAGTGACTGATTTTAAACATAAATGCCCAGCTTATTAATTGCTCCAAAGAGATGGGGTTTTCACTAGTTTTACTAGTTTATCAAAGAGATTTTTTTAGGCTTGGCTGGCATTTCATCTCATCAACACAGGGTGTTTTACTAATGTTGGTCAAATTCAAAGGGGAAAATATGTATTTTTTCAAATGGATCACCCTATAATTTTTGATCTTATTCGAAAGAGCAATCATTCTCCTTTCCAAAACTTTATAGTTTTCTTTCTTTTGTTCCAATAACAACAAAGATATTCGAGGTTTCAAGTAGTAGTACATTTTTAATTAGTAGTTTCATATGAACGTATTTTGATGCATAAAATCAACTCATGCTGTGGCCGTTTGACGCATAACAACAAATTGATTGGAAGAAATTGGTTTTTGAGAACCTCATATTCTACAATTATGTTTGATACACATGCCATTAATGTGGAACATTGCTTCATCAGTCATAATTCATAATGAATTGGGTTCGTTTATTAATGAGTCAAGTAAAGTCTCACATACCATTACTCGTTTTTCATACTTTTTTTAATTCTTTTTTTAATTTTTTGGGAAATTAAACCACAATATTTTTAAATTCTTTATCTCAACGTTTCGGTAGCGTTCCAGCTACCGTTGTCAAGAAAAAATAAGTAGAAATTAAGTAATTTTTTATCCCTAACTGACACAACAGAAAAAATTTGACAACTAGACAATCAAAAATTATTTTGAAGTTTAAGACTGCAAAATTTTTGTTATCAAATTTTTATTAAGGTCCATTCATAGTAGATCATATCTGTGGCAAAATGTGAAATGAAATATTTCATTTTATGACATTCCAACGATATGATAGTCTACTAGAAATGGAATCCAGTGAAGCGATAAAGCGATAACGATCTCTTCTTCTGACAAATACATTTGATATTTATTAGAATTCTATTTGTGTACACCACAGACTAGAGATGTGCTCAAGAAGTGATCTTCATAAAGCAGTGACAAACGTTACAGTTCCAACAAAAAAGCAGTGACAAGAAGCTGTTTTTTTTTTTCGGAACGGATTTTTGAGAATGTGATTTTGCAAATGCAAACTCCAAACCGAAGAACCCGTTCCTAAAAATCACTGCTTTTTTGTCAAAACTGAAACATTAGATTTTAAGATTAATTATAAATTTTGTTTTAACATTGCCAGTACATAGATATTATTGTTCAAACGTTTTCAGAAGAATCAGCCGGCCTTTGTTCTAACGTCTCTTCTCCCGCCAGAGGAGCGGTTTCAACCGTTTATTAGCGGTGTTGTCACGTTGCGCTCAACAATTATGTTCCAGTGACAAAGAAGAAGCAGCGACAAAAAACACCTCTATTATACTACAGACATTTTGTTTTTGTTGTGTCATCTTATAATGCATGCTACGACTGTAATATTTTGCTGATAGCAACCAAAATTATAAACGGTATTTGATATTGTAAATAAAGTTATCATTTATGCACATTGCCACGTTTAGTGTAATAAGAAAATTACATTATGTTATCGCAAACTAGGTATTTCAAGTATTTTGTGGGAAGTACCTACGTAGATAAATTACAATTGCATCAATAACCTTCATGAATACATTAATAGTGAATCGTTCGACTACTTTAAATAAGCATTGTTACAATAAAAAAAAAACCGTTTAAAAATATAAAAGCAGTATTTTTACACATACACTGTGTCCGTAAAGTATAGAACAAATTCATTTTTAGCTAAACAGACCATTTTAAGAAATAATCCTGAAACACCGTCATTTTTTTTAAGTGGATTGTAAGATTATGTTTCAATTGAGTACAATATTATATAATAAAACTCCGTGATACTGTCTCTAAATTTTACTCGCTTCGGTAATATGGTTATCTCTAGACTAAACATTTTTAATTTTTTAACCATCCAAATCCCAAACAGCCCTCTTCACCCTTCACCTCTCGGTCGTATATATTTTATGATGACGGTGAAAGAGATCGGATAACTAAAATCGTATGTGTTCGAAATTATATTCCATCTCAGTTTCGCAAAATAAAATATAACACGCAGGTAATTGATTATTGGAAATTTCTCTTTCTAACATTGGTAACCAAATTTGACTACATTCGGCTGAAATACTAGCTACACATTTATCTGCATTTAGTTGTATTAAAGCACTTTCTTTGATTTTCCGTCTTTTATTATTGGGCTCTTTCAATATTATTTTTGTCGAATCCCATTGAATTTTATGCCCCTCTTCCCAAGCATGTCTACAAATACCTGACTTAAAGAACTCCCTATCTTTGATATATTTTTTTCGTACTTCCGGGCCTAAAGTGACAACTTCACTCCCTTGTGACAGGTACTAAAGTGTCACATTTAATCCCTCCGGGATTAAATATTGACGAAACTCCCGGAACGATTAAATCACAAACAAACGAATTTAAGGGATATTTTATTGAAAAATATAATTAATTAGAATGGTAATTAACGTTAATATTCAAATTAATATTGTGACAGTTCGCATTTTCAGTAGGTTGTCTCACATTTTTTAAGCGGCACCACTTTTTAAAAGCATCGTACTGCTGCTCGTATAGTTTTCTAGATTTCGGTGGTAACAATTCTTCACCTACTTCGGCTGCTCTTTTATCAATATCAGATACACCTTCTTCACTCATGATACCAATAATTATCAATAACAATGTTTCTTTACAATGACACTAGTAATGACAATGTTTCTAAATTATAACTGTCACAACGCAATGTTACTATGGTAACTTATTTTAAAGACAGTTTATTAAATGAGTTGAAGAGAGAAAAAACTGATTGAAATTATTGAAATAATTAATAAAATCATACCGGAAGTACGAAAAGTATCGTATATACCTTGCGACTGAAGTACATTTAATCCTTCAGGTAAATTATGGCCCTCCCTGCGGTCGGGCCATAAACTTTACCTTCAGGATTAAATGTACTACTTCAGTCCCGCGGTATATAATATACTATTATGTTCACTTATTCGGACTAAACGACATGCCGAAAACCCGGATATACGTCACAATTAATCGATGACGCACACCAAGAAGGGTATTATTTTAACTATGGGCCATTCGCACCGGTTACACTTAAACGTTAAGTGTCACTCAAATCCACTAAGTGTCACTTAGTCGTTCGCACCGTATTTAAAGGCACCCTTAACGCGACGTTAAGGGTACCTTAACTAAGCTCGGAATATCCACGGCTTAAAGTTCCACTTAACCTCGAAATACTAATTTTGAAGTTGATTTATGACAGTTTAGATTTGAGTAAATTGTGCTTTGGTATTAGATGGTAGATCTTTGTATTTGTAATTTGTCTTATCGGAATGGAAATGTTAGAAGATGATGACGATTTAGAAATAATTGATAGGTAGATTGATTACGGCAGTTATATATAATGAAATGTTATTTTAATACATTCGATCCTTAGACGTTTTTTCTTAGATTTAGAATAACGAAGGAAACTGCTCTCAATTTTCTTGGAGAAAATGAAATTGTTTATTTTCTATGACATTTTTATACTTTCTAATAATATCTAATAATAATGATTTTTCACATGTTGTGGAATTTATTCCACGAGATCGTTTTTCTCCGCTCATATTCAAACTACTGACTCGAAAGAAAAAATTTTTATCAAAACGTCAAAACCAAAGATGACACAAACTAATATTAAACGCATAGATCAAACTGGATCAAACGACTGCCGTTAATTGGTTAGTTCCTGACAAGATCTTCTTTTTCAAAAAAATATATTATAAATTGCGGCGTTGTCAAATGGAACCTCCCACTTAGTTAAGGGAGGTACGGTGCGAACGAAGCTCCACTTAAATTATAAGTGTCACTTAGTTAAGTATGACTTTTTAGGATAATCGGTGCGAATGGCCCTATATAAGTTAAAATAATACCCTTCTTGGTGTGCGTCATCGATTGTGACGTATATCCGGGTTTTCGGCATGTCGTTTATTTTATTTGTTATTTTGACATATAGCTAACCTTAAATTTGATAAATAAGATCATCAGGATTGTATTTAGCCAAATTCGCAAAGGCTATGCAATTAATAGTTACCAGCTTCTTTTTCTAACTGAAAATACTTGAGAACTTTCAAAATACTGATGTTTTTCCGTGTATTCATGCATATTTTTGTATTATTCAGACAAATAAGATATTCACTTTTCATAAATAATAATTGACCGTAAACAACAAAATACAGACCTGTCAAGAACTGTCAGTGTGACAGTAGAAAAAGACGTAAGACTTATTGCCGCTACGAAAGTAACGCCTTCATAGTATGTTAAACTCTCGATTGATAGGTTGAGATTGAGAGAAGTTTAAACATCAACCAATCAAATTTTTGTAAGTCAAAGATTAGGGTTAACTTTTGTAATACATTTAAGCGGTTCATTATTGTGATATTTTGATCAGGATTAATCACAGACCTGCCTTTTACTAAGTCAAAGGCCATATTGCAAAAATGTCGTCTAGGTACATATCTCCACCAGACAATTGGTTTTAATTTTTATTATTTACTATTTTGGCTTCAAAATGTTCCATGTAAATATTCGATAGAATTGGTGAGAGGCAAGAGCCCATGGCAAGACCAAAATTCTGTCCATAAAAATCATTATTGAACTGAAAATATGTTTTTGTTATACATAATTTTAATAATTCTATTATTGCTGCTACGCTCAATTTGGTCCTTTCTGTAAGGGTCTGATCTATTTCTAATTTCGATTTGACAAGTTCTATTGGTTTCTGTACCGGTACATTTGTGAAGAGAATAACTACATCAAAACTGACCAAATAATGGCTTTTGTTGAACTTTAAATCTGATAGTTTTTCTAAAAAATAATTGCTATTTTTGATGTATGAATCTGTCTGTCCTGCGAGGGGTTCAATGATTTTTAATATATAATTTGATAGTTTGCTGCATGGGGAATTAATAGTGCTACAAATTGGTCGTAATGTCGTTTTGTTTATGAATTTTTGGTAAACCATAAAAATGTGGTAGTTTTACTGTATTTATTGTTCTTTCACGGTTAGCAAATTCGTTCATGAATTTGAAGTGTCTTATAAATTTTGTTTTCAATTGATTTGGTAGGATCATTTGGTAGCTTAGTATAAGGGCCATTTATTAATAAATCCATTACTTTTGAATCATAATCAACTTTGTTTATATGGTTTTAAATGAAACTAACTGTTTTTAAATGACTCCACAATATATTTGTAAAAATCTGTAAATTGCAAGTAAATTGACAATTGTTTCGATATAAATATCATCGTCAGAATGACAGAAGTTACTTTTGACATCATTCGACATTACAAATATATTGTGGAGTCATTTAAAAACAGTTAGTTTCATTTAAAACCATATGATGAGTAGATTCCACGAAGTGAGGGTTTATACAGTTAACTCAACTTTGTTTATAATTACTTGATTTATTTGAGGATAAAGGATTCGATTTTTCTAGTTTATAATAAGATTAAACGTTATGACATGCTCAAGACTTCCGGTTTATCGATCTATATTTAAGATTTTTTATTAATGAACATCAATATATGTGTGCAGATACAGGCGAGAAAATTAATTCATATGCTTGTTTATATAAAATCGGCAATACAGCAATATTTAAAAGTATTTTCTCTAAAAACGTAAAATCATTCATTCAAAAATGGCTCCACATCTTATTAAATTAACCACAAAAGATTACAATACAAATAATAATAGATTACCTCTTCCATTCCTACCGCTAGAGGATGTTCGCCAAGCCATTTTTATTGAACACTTTTAGCACAGATTGAAACTAAACTAAAAACACTAAACTATTTTTGAAGCTATCGTCTCGTAATCATTTATCAACTGATGGTGATGACTATGACTAAATTAGGTTTTTCACCTTCTCTAGTCTACGTTTGGGAATGTTATATAATCTTCTTGTTTATTACAGGCCAGTCTTCTTCTAGGTAAACATGATAGCCAACTACAATTTTTAATAGCTTTTCATCAATCAGAAACATAATTGAATACTTTACAAAATTATATTCGACAGATGCGTTCGCAGATTTAGTTGAATCGCTATTAAGGCTAATTGTTTGAAAAAATAGGTGTGAGAGGTATTAAAGAAGAAATAATGAACCACAGAAATAGATTTATTTCTGTGCCTTGATCCGATTTCCAAAGTGTTTCATGAAATTACATGATTGTCACATTCACGTTAAGTATGGTAAAATACGCAATGTTTACTTCTAAAAATTTGAAATTCATCATAAACCGCCGTGTACGTTTCACTTTTCCGAAAACTATGAATAAAAATAACATATAACAACTGTGAAATGAATGTATGTTATTTAGGAATGCTGTAATTTGTATTTACCATTATTTTATCTTCTTTTATTTCAGCACTCCGGCAACATTGCTATTTTTTTTCTTCAACAGATATGAAATGAAATAAAAATTATTGTAACCTTCAAGTTTCTCCTTTTGCGATAAAGATTTTGCCGAAGTTATTCTACGTAAATAAATTCAACAAATTTTTAAAGGTAAATTCATTCTTGCAAATTGAAAAAAACCACTCTCTATACAATAAATTTTTGTAGATGGCTTTAACAGAAGAGGCTTCAAATAAAGTATTCGGAGGCTACCAAAAAGTCTTTTCACACGACTCTAAAGAAGTAGGCTGTAGAATGAGATTTGGAGTATATCTACCACCACAAACTGAAGAAGGCAAAAAGCTACCTGTTATTTATTGGCTTTCAGGACTTACTTGCTCAGAGGCTAATTTTATTGAGAAAGCAGGTGCACAAAAGTGAGATTGTTGTTTGTTATAAGTAATATCAAACGTCAGATTAATAATAATCTTTTGTGTTTGTTTAGATATGCTGCTGAATATGGTGTAATAATCGTAAATCCAGATACTTCTCCTAGAGGTATTAACCTTCCTGGTGATTCTGAAAGCTGGGACTTTGGTGTAGGAGCTGGTTTCTATGTAAATGCTTTACAAGATCCATGGAAAAAGAACTACAGAATGTTCAGTTATGTTACATCAGAACTACCACGAATTGTAAATGGAAACTTTCCAGCTGCCGAAGGACAGCAATCAATAATGGGACACAGGTAAGATTTGAAAGTGTTACGAAAATATTTGCAACACCTATTTATTTCCAGCATGGGAGGTCATGGCGCTTTGATCAGTGCTTTGAAGAATCCAGGAATGTATAAATCTGTATCTGCATTTTCTGCCATTTCCAACCCCATTAATTGTCCTTGGGGTAATAAAGCTTTCAGTGGTTATCTGGGACCCCAAGAAACCACTTCTTGGGCAGAATGGGATGCAACTGAACTGGTTAAAAAATACAACGGACCTCCTTTGGAGTTATTGTTGGATCAGGTATAGATAAAAATTGTCGAGCTCTGATATATTTCAGTTTTCATGAATTTACCAAGTTTAACCGAATTTTCATTTTAGGGTTTGGAGGATAATTTTTTGAAAGCCAATCAACTGTTACCAGAAAATCTTGTAGAAGCTTGCAAAGCTTCCGGAGTTCCAGTTATTCTTAACAAAAGAGAGGGATACAATCACAGCTACTTTTATATAGCATCATTCATTGGGGAACATATTAAATACCACGCAGAACACTTGCTCTCTAGAAAATTGTAGAATTACGCATTTTTCTTGACTTAATGTTTTTAAAGTTTATATATTTGTTACATAAAATTAAAAATATAGATTTGTGTACTATATTGGACAGTTTTATTTAGTATTTAATATTGAAGGACATGTTTGTTAACCTCGATAGGGTTTTGATTTTGAGGTTATATTTTCAGGAGTGTCTAACATTCTTGGTGACGGTAGCTTGGACGGTACCGAAACGTTAAAAATAAATATATTGTGGTTTAATTTCCCAATAAATTATCGAAAAATAATAAGGAATACACCACAAGGAACATGCAGAAGATGGGTATGTCCACGTGACGTCACAAACTATTTTGACAACAGCCTGGTGGTAAAACCACAGAATACACCAGCAAAACAAGAAACGAAAGCCAGCGTAAATCTTTTTCGTGACCTCAAACTGACATTGACAGATAACGGATCAAGTTACACTGAGAAAATTGTTCAAAAATGTAAATTAAATGTTAACTACACGCAAAAAGTGAAACCAAAGAATCTCAAATAATAATTGTTCATTTTTATGACTTGTTTTGACAAAGTTTAATTGTTCAACTCATCCATCCATTATTAAAAATAATGAGCTATTGTTTAACCAAATGATTCTTATTCTCTATATTGTTATCGAAATTGATTCCCGGCCGAGGGCCGAAGCATATGAATCGCTGCTTCGTAAACGAGAGAGAGGCTCAAGGCACATAACGCAGCAACGTAACACTAACATAACGTAACGTTACGGTCAGATCTTTTGCGAATTACCCCCTGTCGCTTCGCTCCAACCTAACGTAAAGAACTAAAGTTCTAATAATCAAAAAGCTTACAACAAAGAAAATTCTTTGGTAAACAATAAAATCACATGTCATTGACAGATAACGGGCTTAAAATGGCGACTGTCAGACATGCGCACTCAGAAAATGAATTGTAAAATGGCACAAGCTTCGCTTCTTCTTGCGATGGTGTATTCTGTGGTTTTACCACCGGGGTATTGTCAACTGTCGTGGATCTTTTCAAACCAAAACAATGGTTAAAGAATCAACAGCATTCATTTGAAGTCGCAAGGAATTGGGTTAGTTTTTGGAGAAATTTGTTAATGAATAGAAAAATAACACAACCTAAACTAATTCAAGCATTTTTAATAAAATAAAAAAAGGTAACAATATAAATCAATAACTAACAGAAAACTAAAAAGATTGTTTTGTGTCTTATGCTACTACAAATAAATTATAAAATCAAGTGGTGAATGTAGAAAAAAGATCTTTAGAATGTATCTTACTCAAAAAAAGTATATAACATTTAATACACTTTCAAATGAAACTGAATATTTTTACACTATCCGGTTCCGTTTGAATACACAATTTGTAAACGATTTCTCAATTCCTCAACTAAATCTGACCTCTTTATTTCCACTTCTTGTCTTGTATCGACAACTCTTAACTTAACCACTCCGTGTTCAATCTCACTTTGTCCTAAGATTACTACGAGTGGAATTCCATTTTCTTCGCAGTGTTGCAATTGTGCTAGAAGTTTTGGGCTTTTCTTATAGGAATGTTCAACTTTGAAACCGTTATCCCAAAGTTCACTGCACACTTTCATTCTTTCCTCGTGGAGATTTTTTTGGGCAGATGCTATGAAAACTTGAATTTCTGTTGTTCGAGATTTTTCTTTTGAATTGGCTTGTCTACAAGAAAAAATACCAAAAAGGGTTAATTTAATATAATAAAGGATTTATATTAACACTTTACCTGGCTTCAATAATAGCAAATAATCTTTCCACTCCAATAGATACTCCAACACATGGTACTTGCTTATTTTTTGGATCGAACATTCCAACTAAATTGTCATATCTACCACCTCCTGCAACTGATCCCACTGATATATCTTCTTCAATAGTATCATCTTTTAATAATATTGCCTCATAAATAACTCCCGTATAATAGTCAAGACCTCTGGCTAAACTAAGGTCAAATAGAATATTGTCTGATGTATTATAAAGATCACAGTAATTTAATAAGATCTTCATAGCTTCTAAACCTTCACAAGCATTTTTATTTTTATTTAGTACATCGTCTGCTAATAGTGTTTCAACCAAATCCATTTTGCCATTCAATCTGACATAATTTCCAATTTTATCAGCAGACTCTAGCGATAGATTTTTTTCTTCTATCATCTCCTTTCGAACTTCATCCCAAGGAGATTTATCTAATTTATCTATAGCAGAACAAATTGCTCTAATATTATCAGCAGGTACTCCACATACTTCAAGAATTCCATCCAATAATTTTCTGTGGTTAAGCTTGATTACAAATGGATTCATTTTTAAAAGTGATAAAATTTCATAAACTATTTTAACACATTCTGCATCAGGAATCATAGGGTCATAAGTTCCTGCTACATCAAAATCACACTGATAAAATTCTCTATACCTCCCTTTTGTTATTGAGGGGTTATCTCTTCTATACACTTTAGCAATATGGTAACGTTTAATATTTGAAATCTTATTCATTGCAAGGTACCTTGCAAAAGGTACTGTAAGATCATACCGCAAAGAGAGAATCTCACCTCCCTGGTCTTTTAAATCATAAATAAGCTTAGAATCTTCACCATATTTGCCTGTTAGTACTTCTTTTAATTCAAATACTGGTGTATCAATAGTTACAGCCCCGTGTTTTTTAAATACTGATATTATTTTATCCATAACCCCTAATCTAACAGCCATCTGTTCTGGGGAGAAATCCCTCGTACCTTTTGGAGTTTTAAGTGTAAATTTGGTATTGCCACAGGTTTCATCACCTTCTGTTAGTTTTGCTTTTAATTCTAAAAGTTTTGTTACCTCTTCGGTAATTTTTTCTTTGGATTCTTTGGCTGCCTTTAGCTTTCGAACAACTTCTCCTTGTTCTTTTATTTTTTCTTCAATAACTTGCCTAGTGGACAACATAGTTGAAAATCTGGAGAATGATCTTAACTTATGAAATATATGCCAACGTGAATGTGTGAAAATCATTTTGCGAATGTTGGCATTTCTGAAATGACTTCAAATTTTTTATTTAGGTCAATTCTGGTAATATGTCAGATTCAAAATAATTTATTATAATAACATTAATACCTTATATATTATTGAGCGTGAGAAGGAAAAACTCAACAAAATTTATTACTTGTAAATTATTCCTTTTATTTAAAGCTGTGAATGCAAATAATTATGAAATTCATCAAATGTTATGAAATGATTTATAAAAATTTTAAAAAATGGCCAACACGGCTGTCATGCTTCAGATGTCATATGCTTTGAAAGATTTTTTTATTATTCTTAACCTGTATTTTGTCAATAAATGAAAATGATTTAAATTTAATAATTATTACATATTCGCATTGTGATCTTATTGGTATTGGATTAAATTAATTTAGACACCATGGCTCTTAGTCGTATGCTAAGAATATCAAATTTATGGTAAGTTGATATCATCTTGTTTTCATTAATAATTATCAATTATTTTATAAAATTGGAAAGTAAACATTCCAAATTATTATTTTCAGTACAAAAGAAAACTTAGTTTTTCAAAAACAACATGTGGAAATCAAAAATGTAAGGAATTTTAGAAAAGGTAGAATTACCAATGAAGAACCCAAAGTGAATCCAGACAGCTTAGCGACTCCTTTTTCCAATGCCCATGTAGATCCTGTAAATTTGCGAGTCGGCAATTTGTTAAAGCCTTTTTTATTCACCGTAGGAGTACGTTTAAAAATCATTCTTGCTTATTTTTTTCTAACCTAGAAATAGTTTTCAGGAGCTTGTTTTTTGGGAACATCAATTTGGGAATATGAAAATATGAGAAGACATGCTAAACAAATGTTGAAAAAACCTTTGAAATTTTTCAAAAGACAAGTAGACCATGGTGTAACTTCAACGGTATTATTAATAACAATTTGAATATGAAAATATTGAATTCGTTTTTTCAGAATGCTGTTTTCAAAGAAGTTAAAACATGGTGGTCCGGTCTTACCGAAGGAGAACGCATTTTTGTACCAATATGTGCCCTTAATATATTAGTTTTTTTAGCATGGAGAGTGCCTAGATTTCAGCCAACAATGTTAAAATACTTTAGTTCAAATCCTGCCAGCCGTAATATCTGTATACCAATGGTTTTATCAACTTTTAGCCATTATTCAGGATTACATCTTTTAGCTAATATGTATGTTCTCCACAGCTTTAGTACAGGTAATTAATTATACAGGTATTCAAATATAGATATTTATTTTAAAGTTTTTAGGAGCTGTGCATAGTTTGGGGAAAGAACAATTTCTCGGGTTGTACCTAACAGCAGGAGTAGTATCTAGTTTCACTAGTTATATGTATAAAGTTATTACGAAACAACCTGGTCTTTCATTGGGAGCAGTGAGTGCAGTTTTTACCTAAAATTAACTTTATATTTATAAGTAAAACTTTTTATTTTCAGTCTGGGGCAATAATGGCAATTTTAGGTTATGTTTGTACCCAATATCCAGATACCCGATTAGGCATAATATTGCTACCAGTATTCACATTCTCCGCTGGTGCTGTAAGTTTATAACTATTTTAATGGCATCCTTACCTTACAGCTTTTTATTTTGTTTTCAGGCAATTAAATTTATTGTCGGTTTAGATACGGCTGGTGTTCTATTGGGATGGAAATTTTTCGACCATGCTGCGCATTTAGGTGGGGCTGCTTGTGGAATGTAAGTACTTATGCAGTTGTTGAATATTTTGTGGCGTAATTTTACAATTTTGTTTAGATTTTGGGCTTTGTGGGGTAACCAGTACGTTTGGCAGAATCGAGGACCCGTACTCCAGTACTGGCATCAATTTAGAGGATCGATTAAATGATGTATATTTTTTTAGTTTTTATTTAATATGTACAAATAATTTAAATATATTCAAATGATGCTCTTTTCAATGGTTATTTGATCTGGGATGGAAATAGTGAAAAATGAAACAAAATATACAAAAATGTTTATTGAGTGGTTGGTTTGGTACAACTTTTAAAACGTTAACCAACTAAAAGACCTCATCATCGTCACAAATAAGGCTAACTATTGGTTAATATAACAAATTAATAAATACTTTGGTGAAAATTCAACATTCTACATTCAC
>CAJUYI010000537.1:0-28248 GCA_910591695.1 Galerucella pusilla | reverse complement strand
TTAAAAATTCTATCGTTAGCTAATGATGAATGGAAATTTAAAAAAAAAATTAACCCCTTTGAAAAATTTCATCGTTCGCTCGTGGTAAATAAAATTTTTTGCAAATGAATGAGCCCTTGTTGAAAATTTTTTAAGTACGCCTATGGTGAATGGAATTTTTTTTCAAGTAAATGAACCCCTTTTTGAAAAAAACACCTTTGGTATATGGAAATTTTCGAAAATAAATAAATCCCTTAAAGTTTTGCAAATGAATGAACTCCCTTTTAAAAATCTCACGTAAGCCAATGATGAATGGAAAATTTTTCAAATAAATATACAAATTAAAATGATTCCTTTTAAAAAAATTCATTGTACGCTTATGGTAAATAAATTTTTTTTTCAAATAATTCAACCCTTTTTCAAAAATTTCATCCTTCCAAAAAATAATCTTACCGATATTGGCATTTCCTTCGGTTGCACCATAAAATTCTCCCACATTTTTAATGTTAAATCTATCAATGAACTCTTTCCAAATTTGCGGACGCAATCCGTTACCGTATATCATCTTCACGTTGTGCTGTCGATCTTTTTCACTAGGTGGAACCGCCAAGATGTATCTGCACATCTCGCCAATATATTGTGCCACCTAAAATATACATAGTAACTATAAATGGTCCAGGAGAGGTAGATATATTTCTAGTGCCGTAAAGAATTGTTTATAAATTTCATTTTTCCACTACTAGCTGTGAAGCTAACAATTATTGCTTCTTCTAGCCAACATGAAGAGTTGAATTTCTCTACTAGTGGTTAATAATGGACAAATTCAAATATTTTGAGAATCCAGGGATAGTTGTGCAACATCATTTTGTATACCCAGGAGATTGTCTTTAATAGGGGACTTCGGTCCAAGTTGCCAACCCAAAAAATTTCACATTTTTCTACCACTGGGGAAAGAAAATTTCCGGACGATTTTGTCATGTAAAGGTTCGTATTATTTATAAATATCCGTAAACGGAGCCTCGACTCTTCAAATTAAATCAAATTAGATATATATCGATATTTGTAAAAGTCATATCTGATTGGCTGAAAGTTGTGCTGGAGTACCTGATTTCACGTCAATAATGGTAGCGTTCAGAAAACATAACATATACCTAACTCAATTGTTGATTAAATAAATACAAAACATTTTTCAATCATTTGTGAACATTTTTCGTATCTGGCTGTATGAGTGTATGCTACATAATTTTATTATACGTATAAATCAGTTCATATTCATAATCATCACTCATGTTGTAATATTTATTTCATTAATCCCTGTTTATTTACGATAAAAAGACGATGACGTAATTTTTAGTAACTTTCCTGCTAATCAGAATAAATACTAATTTACCAACCGTAAATACAACTTATCCTCAACAGCCAGGGCAATTTACAGCTAACGGGTTGGCAAAACTTCAAGACGTTGTCAGATCAACTGGTAAAATTCCCCAGCATGTCTTGACGTTTATTGACATTCGATCATCGTCTAATGTTTACAAGTTTTTTTGGTGCTTTTAAATTAATTGCTTCTTTAAGATTAAACAAAAACAGTTATTTTCATTACTAATTATTTAGGCAAATCTGCAGTGTGTAGTTAATAAAATGCCGAAGCAGCTGAACAGTAAATGTCAAGAGATAGTAACATCTTTGTTGAGCTATTTTGAACGAGAATGCCGAAATGGGGGCCCGCTTATTGCTCTAAGAGACGTAAGTAATAGTACCTATTCGCTATTTGTATTCATTATTATTATTATTATTATTATTCCTACATATTTAAAGGTGAATGGTTAAATGTTTTTAATGTTAGGTTAGGTTAATTAAACTTGATATATTATTCTTTCATAAATTGAAGTAATTATATTGTAGAGAGTTGCAGAAGCTTTACAACTTAGAGTTACCACTTTTAACCGTATTGCCGCCAAGAATATTAGAGGAGAACAGCCAAAAGTCCACCTAAATAAAAGAGACAATGCATAAAACCTACTGTTGAAATTGACAACTTTGATCAAATTGCTTTCTGGAATGTTATATACGAAATGTATGGAAACAGTGAGTATATTGAATTCACTGTTTTATTTTATTCACAATTAACTAACACAATATTTTTTCAGAGGAACACATAACCTTGAAAACTTTAAGAAAACTTTTAGTGTACTTTGAAGAGCCTGCCACAATTGTAATGGATAATGCAAGTTATCACAGTACAGTGATCAATAAAGTACCAACAACAGCTACCAAAAAGGCTGATATACAGAACTGGTTGATGCAAAATGATATTCCTTTTCTAAATACTTTCTTCAAAACCCAATTATTGAATTTAGTTAAACTGTAACTTGATATGAACATTTTTCAATATATTATGGTAATACTGAGATTTTGTTTAAATATATACATTTTTGTAGGAATAAACCACCAACAGTATATGAAGCTGACATATTATCTGAAAAATATGGTCACAAAGTGCTTCGACTTCCCCCTTACCACTGTATGTTCAACCCAATTGAACATATTTGGGGCATAGTTAAAAAAATTTCTAGAGATCATGTGGGAACTGATGATTCTTTAACAGAACAAGCATTAGGTGCATGGAAAAAGTCTTTAGAAAAAGTGACTCCTGATATTTGGTCAAAGACAGTAGAGCACACTAAAAAAAATTATAAAAGATTGGTGGGATAGAGAAGTAGTATTCGATAGACAAGATGTGCCTCCACTTATTATTAATTTTGACAGTGATGATAGAGATAGTGATGATTTTGTGGTGGAATAGTGGAAATCTTGTGTTTTATTTTGTGTATATCTTCATCCAATTTGCTTTATTTCCACCTTTTCAAAATCACTAATAACTATTATTAAATTAATTAGGTACAGTTATTTTATAATACACAAATTAAAACAAAAACAGCCTGTTTTTTTTTATTCAATGAAGAT
The DNA here is from genome assembly GCA_910591695.1 of Galerucella pusilla. Taxonomy (NCBI): domain Eukaryota; kingdom Metazoa; phylum Arthropoda; class Insecta; order Coleoptera; family Chrysomelidae; genus Galerucella; species Galerucella pusilla. The sequence goes on along the minus strand of CAJUYI010000537.1, from coordinate 25,302 downwards.
TGCCAAATAACAGGGTCCCACTCACAAAAAAGGAAAGTAAGTAGTTCTGAAATTATTGTGGAATTATTTCAGAGGAACATAAATGTTTAGATTGAATAATTGTAACGTAATAACCAACCAATTTACCTATTTGAAATAAAATATATATTCTCAAGTTATTGTTTTCATTATTAACACAAGTAAAACTTTAAAATACAATATAAAATCAGGCAGTTAGTGACTTTACATAATTGTCATGCAATCTTCAAACTATCAGCAGAAGGAGCAGAGACTTTGAGCAGGTAATTCCAATTGTTGATAAAGAAATGTTGACTTTAAATTTCATTATTTTAATTTGGTTTGGTGGATTATCGCAGCTATATATAAAAAGCCTAATAGCACACCTATACGTGGCCAGCTACCGAAGTCGATATATTATTTTTCATTCTATTTTTATTATAATAGATATTGTATAAAGAGACAATATTTAAATTTACAGTTCGTCATTTAACCCTCTTCTATGTGAAATAATTGAATGTTAATTCGAATATAGAATGATTGGTTACTGTTTCCTGTATCTTATCCATAGTTTTTCATGAATAAATATTTATATTAAATTAATCAAGCCTATTATTTTTAAATAAATATTTTTGACTTACGCCCTACGAGGCACGGAATAATGAAAAAGAAGAACTGTCAATCTAACATAAGATTGACTTTTCTAGTTTTCGTTAAGTGAAGGAAAAAACTACAGCTTGGCAACATCACAATATTTTGTTTTGCAACGTCATCGTCTTTTTATCGTAAATAAACCATAAGTATAATCTTTGTTCACTAATAATAAAACCATAGACAATCTTTATGAAAATATCACAATCTGCATCGTGTTGTGCTCACTGAGCGCAATTTAAAACCACACAGGAAAATGGCTTCGCAGAACTTTCACTCAACGGTTCTGCAACAATTGTGTTTTCTGAACGCAGCCCCTAAAGATGGATGGCGTATTGTTGACATTATTGACGTGAAATCAGGTGCTCCAACAAAACTTTCAGCCAATGAGACATGACTTTCACAAATTTCGATATTTGCATCAAATTATCTAATTTGAAGAGTCGAGGCTCCGTTTACAGATATTTATAAATAATACGAACCTTTACATGACAAAATCGTCCGGAAATTTTCTTTCCCCAGTGGTAGAAAAATGTGAAATTTTTTGGGTTGGCAACTTGGACCGAAGTCCCCTATTCGCGCTCAACCAAAAATGACTGATGACATAAAAAGTACGTTTGTAATATATCGAAAACTGACAGTGTACTTGTCAGTCAGACCATAGATAACGCATGCAGTCAGACGACGGGTTAAACGCTTCTCGAGGTGCGTTTGTGAATTATTTTCAATTTTTGTCTTAAATTTGGCTAGTAGTGGAAAAATTGTTCGGTGTTGAAGACATTTATAAACCTCGCACCTAGTGTACTATTTTGACAGCTTACCGTTGCATTATACTTTCTACAATCCTCAAAATATCCAGAAGCGGAAAATTTCTTCCTGATAACTACGGTAGCTCCATAGATAAGCATTTGACCTACTGTCATACACCCGCCGGCTGTATGATACAAAGGAAGTGGAGTGTAAAAAATGTCGGTAGATTTAAAATTAGTCAACCAATGCATTGCCGCTGCGATAAATATATACCTGTAATAAAATACAAGGAAATATTATTTTACTTTACGCTCGAACTACACACATAATTTTTTCTACGGTCGTACGTAAAATGACTTTAATTAGTCATTATATTACCTCGAATTGTTGATGACAGCAGCTTTGGGTAAACCGGTCGTTCCGGAAGTGTAGATGTACAACAAGCAATCATGATGATTGAGAGGATCTTTGACAGTTGGACAAGTCGACGCGGCGTCTTTCACCAAAACATCCAAGTTGTGGTATTTATGGTTCACGTTAACTATATTGTTGTTACAACTTATCTGATATAAAGCTACTTCCGCTTCTATTTTTTCTAATATCTCACTAATAGCTGTAAATTGAATTTAAATTATTTCAACATTCCAATATTTATCCGATATCATTTGAAAATGTTTGTTTATTAAGTTTAATAATTTCACATAAATGTTTTATTAACGAACTACCATTAACAAGAACGACAAAGTTTTTGGTACCATCAAAATGGTGCCTTATGTCACAGAATAATTTGAATGTCAGAGAATATCTTGAACATATGTTCCATGGAAACGCTATCCACAGTGACCATTTCTCCCAGAAATGTATGATGTGAATTTGCCAATAGAACGAATACAAGCATTGAACGAAACGCTGGATAATATCGAGGCATTAGTATTGATACTACATGAGAAGGTTATCATGACTTTCATAATCACTATAGACAAAAATAATTATTATTATAATAATTGTTCGAAATGTCCATGTTTTATTTGGAACCACCAAAGTGTCCTCTACTTGCAGTTAACCTATGGTGGTTTAACTATGAAACACCCTGTATATGGAGGTCAAGTCACAAAAAAGAAATTTTTTTGACCTACACCGTATAAAAATGGAATATTCCATTTTGACATAAACAGATTAGATAATTCTCATAATAGGTGATTATAATCCACGATTTTCAATTTCAGTCTTATTTAAAAAATATATGTATTATTTAATTATTGTTTAATGTACGTCAATGATATTAACCGCCCTTGAACTAAAATAATGGGTATTAGCATACACAAGTTTGTTCGTTTTTTATCCAATTATAAAACCGGTTTTTGAATTTTAATTTGTTACTGTTAACGTTAATATTTTCTAATAAAAATATTCAATTCGCTTTCTTTCTTTATTTAACATCCTTTTGATAATAATTATAAGTCAAAGGTTAAAAATAATATATGTTTTCTTCTCGAGAGCCAATAATATTTAAAAAACTGATTAAAAGCCGAAAAAAAATTTACAAATCACACAATCATTACCCAGTTTCCTCAATATTTTAAAAATGTTAATAAGCATACTTACATATTTATTTTAGCTACATAAAACTCAAGGTTAAAATAAAATTACAAAGATATAAAAGTATCTACTATACGCTCTGTTTTTAAAAAATATGTAACCAGTCAAAAGTGATTACGTCAAACCATAATAATAATTACAAAACCTTTTTTTATGTTTTAAACTGATTTATATCTTATTCTTTGCCGTGAGATACAAAATCTTAGAAATATGCTAAAAAATTCACGTCTGGCATAATAAGAAGATATTAAGTAGTTGAATCGTGTATTTTGAAGAGAAAAATATCAACATTACCTTGTGTAACAATGTCTGATAAATATAAATAAAACTTATAATGATTATAGTCTAGTTCACAATTTCATAAACGTGTTCATAAAGATATTATGAACAAACTGATATGCATTTTGTGTATGGTTTGGCAAATGTAATTCTCTAGAAGCTAGACATCTTTATGCTGACAAATATTGCATTGATTTTAGAAAGAGTATACAGGGTGTCCCACGAAGAGTTAAAACTATCTGTATATGGCAAAATACTTTTAGTAAAATCATGAAAATTTCTACGTTTTGGTTTTCGGATGCTATCTTTTTAACTAAAATATTTTCAAAGATGGCAGACTTCCGGTTCTCCCGGAAGTCGACTGTAACTTTGTTATTTTAAATGGAACACCCTGTATATTAATACATTTTTGAAATCTACGTAAAATTTTAGTATACTTTTGTCTGAAAACTTTTTTCGAAAATGCATATTTTTTGAGTTATTAATTTTTTTGTAAAAAATTTGACGGTTGCAGACCCTTACAAATTATTTTTTTAAGAGGATACCCTTGAAGATATGAAAATGGTTTCTGTTCGGTTGCTTTTAGCAAGGTCACACCTATTTGAATCTATGTTGAAAAATTTTTCATTTTATACAGGGTGTGTATAGAAAGTGTTCAAAGTTTAACTTCATAAATATCAAATTTCTTTATTTTTTTAAATAGAACCACCCGGTTTTTTCCATTTTAATGCATTCAGGGGTGAAAAATAAGGCAAATTCAAGTATTATTATTTATTTTTTACCCCTGAATGCATTAAAATGGAAAAAACCAGGTGGTTCTATTTAAGAAAATAAAGAAATTTGATATTTATGAAGTTAAACTTTGAACACTTTTTATACACACCCTGTATAAAATGAAAAATTTTTCAACATAGATTCAAATACGTCTGACCTTGCTAAAAGCAACCGAACAGAAACCATTTTCATATCTTTAAGGGTATCTTCGTAAAAAAATAATTTACAAGGGTCTGCAACGGTCAAATGTTTCACAAAAAAATCAATAACTCAAAAAGTATGCATCTTTCGAAAAAAGTTTTCAGACAAAACTATACTAAAATTTCACGTAGATTTCAAAAATGTATTAATATACAGGGTTTTCTATTAAAAATAACAAAGTTACAGTCGACTTCCGGTAGAACCGGAAGTCTGCCATCTTTGAAAATATTTTAGTTAAAAAGATCGTATCCGAAAACTCAAACGTAGAAAATGTCATGATTTTACTATAAGTATTTTTTATAAGTAACTAATTTTTTTTATATAAAATAGGATACAATGAGAAGTAACTTTGATAATTTTCCAATAAAAATCTATGTGGACTTACCATCAGACAATTCAGTGCCGAAAATGACAGCTTGGCTCTTAGCTACAGTGATGGAATGTACTAACGTACTCAGTCTTAAGTTTGTATTAATCAAAGGAGTAATAACGCCTATCTTAGAGAGACCTAACCAAATACAAATAAATTCTGGTTTATTTTCAAGAAATAATGCTACTCTATCTCCCTTTTTGTACCCGTGACCTTTAAAAATATTCGCTATTTTATTGCTGTATTCTTCCACCTGAAAAAATAAAGACATATTGGACATATTTCAAGTAGTAGGTAGGGGCATTCTTCACACCTGTTGAAAAGTCCATGCTTGATCTTCGAATAGTATACAAGTTTTATTTGGATGCTTTTTGACATTTCGTTGAAATAATTGAGCTATTGTAACGTTATTCCGTTGTAAACTTTTTATTTGTACTATTAGGAAGATATATCTACCTAATGCTCTGGAAAAAAATTATTTTAATAAATATATTTTTAGATCAAAGAGATTAAATAATAATAAAAAACTATTTCCGTCCTATTTAATATCACCTATCTAATCTAATCTATGTATAATTGATAATAAATCAATTACATTTCCCGGATATCTATAAAAATTACCAAAATTTATACTCTGACTGAGCATGGATTTAAAATAATAATTAAAGAAGTATTTTCCGGGGCGCACATACGGCTGAAGCCGGTACTGGAAGGAAAAAATGCAGCATTAACATTAAAACATGAAATTTTGTAATTTAAAACTTCCGTCTACAATTTTATTCCTTTTTGTATTTGTGGCAAATGAAATTTAATAACAAAAATCAAAAATATTTATAGGTAATTATTTTTAGACATGTTTGTCATTCAAAAACTATCTAAAACATGTCTGCAGGTATCATAAATTTGAAAATATTCTCAAAAAATAAAGAATGAAGTTTTACGGTACATTATTGGGGTCAAAATAAAATTTCTGTTAGATTCCACTGTACACAGGATATTTTAAATATCATTTTGCTTGACGCAAATGTGAAACTTACGTTCTATACTTGGCAATTCCAAACTATGCATGTAAATTCAGTGCTTGGTTATTATTCAAATTTATTTAAAAAAGATAATAAGGTAATTTACACACAACAGTAAGAATACCATGGAAGAATAAGTATGTTTATAAAAAATTAACTGGTAGATGTTAAGAATTGTATTCAGACAAACTTAAATTAAGACTACTTATCACTGCGACTTTGATTGAGTGAATTAAAATTAATAATATCTACTTATCTCCGTACTTAACTAATGTTTATATATATTTTTTATTCAATTAAAAACTTTTATCTATTTAAATTTAATCGAAGGAATATGATTGTTATTGAAACACACTGTTTGATGCTCTCTAATATATACCTAATGTTACATTCAATCAATTGAACTAACAACCAATTTAAAGTAATTATTCTTCTATTTTAAGCTCTACAATTGTTTATATTTTTAATGATAATGCAGGCACATATCAAATATTAATGCTAGAGAAATTGATGAGGTTTCATATAAACTCTTTAAACTTGGATTTTAATATATAAATCAAATATATTACTTTAATGATGATATCTAATATATGTCTGACATTGGTATATATTTTTTACTTGAAATGATATAATTTTACTTCAAGTACAACAAGTTTAAAAATAGGTATATTAAAATGAATTTTTTATGTCTTCACCTTATAACTGAGAATTTTTACAGCTTAAAAAATAAAGTTATTATATCAAAAAGATTAAGTGGCATTGGAACTACTATTAAGATTAAGTGGCATTGGAACTACTATTAAGATTAGGTGACATTGAAACTACTATTAAGGTTAAGCACTTTCACAGGAAGAAAATAAGAAATTATGAAATAAAACTTATGGATCTTTATCAAGTAAAAGCCTCATCTGTTAAAATTTGAAGAAAAAGATATTAAAAACCTATTTTTAGTGCTTTTGCATATCATTGTTGAAATTTAGTAAGATTGTAGAGAGGATTTTATAATAAAATTTCACTTTTTTACTTTGTCTCCTTGCAGTGATTAAAAAACAACAAATTTTGATTATTCACCTACTACATTTAAGTCAGAAACACAAAGATAAAAATAAGTATTTAGCAACTGCAATTAAGTACACACAAAACTTAATTAAGAATTTTTACATATTCTAAATACACTAACCTTAGGTCTCTGGGAGCAGTCATAGCTGCTACATACCACCATCTCCACTTTCCTGCAGCAATGTAGGCCACTAAAGCCACTAAAATTAATTGAACTAAGAAGATCCATCCAAGAAAATATCCAATAACGGCTCCTAAGGCCACCAAGGCAGCAATAATTATAGACATGATCACTATTTGTCTTATCAAGACTCTAATTGGTCTTGTTTTCGAAAATATTCCTCTTGGAGAAATGATTTTATTTTCAGTGAAATTTTTTGATTCAACCGACCTCCCGCACTCTACATCGGTTGATTGGCTTTTGATGTACACCTGAAACTTAGAATCTCGGAATAACAGTGCTCTCCAATTACATTTAGGTTAAAGAGTGTTTTGGTGTTTACATAACTAGTAGGAAATGAATTACTGGTTGTAGATATGGCTACGGTACCTAATAGCCGGAAAATTAATTTTATAAAGTTTATAAAATACAATTTACAATTAATTAGTCTTGCATATAATTAAATAAATGTGAAGATGGAAACATGAAATTCCAATTATTTCACACTGAACGTACACAACACGAATTTATATTAAATAACTTAAAATTTAAGACAACACGCATTATAATATCTGCAAAGAGTAAAATTTGACTATTCCACATAATCCTAGTTAGTCATGAAGGTTACTGTTTAAAATATGCATGTAATAAAATTTTGAGAATGGGAGATTGGAGTAGTAGACACAACCTTATTATATAAAATTTAAAAAAAAATGTAATCACATATCAGTTAATAATAATATATATTTAATTTGCATTTTCTATTTTTAATCAAATAACAACTTTTTAAAGGAAGTCCTGTGATTTTATACATAATATATCTTTTTTTATATATTTAGATAACACATTGGTATGCAACCAAAATTACACGTATGCTTGTTGGGTGTTGCTAATAGTTCAATGTAATAATAATATACTGTATGATAACAGAACGACAACGGTATATTATGCAACGATCATGTAATGATGGTTATTAATACACGAGTATGGTTTATGCTCGAGTGTTTTAATAACCATTACATGATTTTGTTGACCTCTACTATCAAATTTCTTGCATGAACTGAAGTAGGTAGGTACTTTTACATCTTATTAAATAAAACTGAAAGCTGTGATTCCCTGATTAAACTTAGACATTATTTAATGAAATCAGTTATAAATTTGCCGATTATTATTTTGTTAAAGATTTCTTGTCAAATCTTCCACCTGGCATAAATTAGGTAATGTAGAAAGTGTATACGCTCATTAGAATCGTGGGCTTTCAATCATCTTTTATTTTGCTATTTTTTCATAATAATTATCTTATGTGTATACAATAAGTGAAAGCAGAATTATTAGTAAATACAGTATACAGTGCGTATACATTAATTACCGGTCATGAACTTTTTTTAATTGAAAGCCCTACAGATTTTATTTATGTATCTAGGTACCTATATACCTATTAATTTTGACTTATTTTTCATTTTACTCTGTTCTATTATTTATATACAAATATAATCTTCGTCATTTCATTAAAATAATCGAAGATGTAGGTATTTTAATAATTATATTTGTCGAAATATTTAATTAGCTGAACACTTCATACTCTAAGCGAGAGATGGCGGTGCAAAAATATGGATCTAACTATTAATGGATCATTTGATTAAAGTTTTACTTGCTATTAGAAATTATATAATAATGTGTTTAAGGTAATTTAGTATAAATTACTGGAAAAAATACAATCCCATAATTATGATACTTCAATTTTTGAGTGTACCTATAAAGTGGGTATTACGTGACCCTGACAAAGCAGTGTAATATTATGTACAATATAATAACTTACAACGTCAAAGTCGACTTCTTGAAAGAAATTGTATGTACTAACGATTATGAAACAAATTAAACATTGAACAAGAAAAACGATTCAAGGTAAAAGTCTTGAAATGGATACACTTACCGGCGAAAAACCTTAATCTTTATTTATCAATTAGTAAATTAATACATTAATTTTAAATCAACTCCTAGGTATTTCCAAGCATTAGAAGAAAAAAATACAATAGTGAAATCGCAAAAATATCCTGAGCTGGTTAATAGAATATTCGGGTGCAGTCCCGAACTAATCTGAAGGGGCACAGGGCTAATCAAATTTTGTAACAGAATATTTGTTTCTTTATTTATAATAAGCATACGTTTTTTGAAGCACAAAAAACAAGTGGTTCCAGAGATATTTACATTTTTCGAAAAAAACCCATATTTTCTACTCAAAGTACATATTATATTTTGGTACTTTTTTCAATTTAAATATTTCATCAAAAACTGTGTAAACAGTTAAAAAGCTGTTTGATATACTTTTTATATTTGTTTTCTTCATTAAACCATTTAAATTTGAAAAACAGTACCTACAGTTAAATTGATAAAAAATATTTAGGTACCTACCTTAGAATCAGTATTTAAGCTACCGTTATGCATAATAGAAAAATGCTTCAAACGGCGAGTACACTTAAAACGAGTACATCTTAAATAATTATCATTAATAGAAAGTTCTCCAAATGCACTTTCTCGTCCACTTGAACGCAACGATTTTTCTAACGGTGCACACACACTGCTACGACCACAAAACAAGATACCCGAATGTGTTATTATTTTACTAACTCCATGCGAAACCTTCTAGTTTCCCACACCTTTCGTACATATACAATGTGGTTTTATAAATCATATCAAAATTTTATTCGTATCTTTAATTAATTAGATCGAAAATATTTTAATATTGAATTTAAAATTTTAAACTGAAAAATTACACACTTATTCAAGTCCGCTCTTAGTAGAGAGTAATTTGGCAAGACTCTTGCCATTTTAAGCTCGTCTTTTGTCGTATGAGATAATTGCGATATTGTATAGTTTGAATACAAAGTTAGTTTATTAACAATATAAACATCAGATGACACTAACCTAACCTCATAAATAATCTTCAATTGTTTTTGTTGGTATCCATATTGCAAATTGCAAGAAGAATTATTGCGAACTGTAAAGTGGGCTTCAACCTATATCTATGGCTTCAAGTTCAAACAGATCTTCTGCATGATGATGATGAAATATAATTTTTGATTTAACTCTTCAACGACCTTCGTTATTAGAGCACCCTGTATAAAACGATAAAACTGTACTATTTTCATTGGTTTTGTTTTATGCTTTCTGATTCTTATAAGTAGGTAAAATTGTTGTAAGTTGCTCAACTTTCTAAGTAGGTAAGCATTATACAAACTCTTGTTGACTGAAGACATTTTTTTTCTACATATCCGGTTTTTTTTTGTTTGAAATTGATTGTGTCTATGTGGATCGAAAAATTAAAACAAACGGTATCAACAATACGCATTCATGTTAATTTCATACTGTTTGATTACGTAAACATCGAAAACCACTTTTTATACAACATTCAACTGCCTAAATTAAAAGTAGATTAGTTGTTTTTATGTATATTTTATTGGACATTTTTTTAATTAGAATCTCGTGTTAATTTTTAAAGGTCAATGTTATTTGCTTGGCATATTTTTTGTTTATAACAAAACAAGTTTTATCAATCATAGTGGCAAAAACATATAGGTATTTTTCTATAAAAATATGTCCTCAATACCAAGATGGTTCACAGTTGGAATTCGCCATGTTAATCTACTTTATTTTTCTATTTTTGATTAAATTTTCACTCTAGAAAATTCCCCTTAGTAAAAAACATAAAATCAACTGCAACTGAGTCCAGTGAACCAATACGTTTCGGTGCGTCATTTTTACCATTATGGATAACCACTTGGTATGCATTTGACATCCCCAGTTCAAGGTTAGTCAAAGGTGATCACTATTCAGTATGCAGTTTTAATTTTTATTCAAAATGGAAAGAGACTTATAACCATTCACAATTTAAATTAATTATTTTATCCTTTGTTTTATGGAATCAACAAGATACTGTTTTGTTTCAACATATATCAGTGACGGGGATAATTTTTTTCTCATGGGCTCATACATTTTGGAGATTTAAATTTTATGAAAAAAATCACCAAAGAATTCACAAAGCACTCAAAAAAGCAACTATACAATGATCGGCTTCTTAGTAAACGAATAGTTTGAATATGTATACTGGGTGATGAGGCACTATGAACGAACTATTCTCAGGCGTCTTAACGGCAAATAAAATTAGAAAAAATAAGACGTAGAATTAAGTAGATTACTTAGGACTATAATTTAAAAATATTTTGTAATATATAGGGTGCTCCAAAAGAGCGTGCCGTATCAAAGTTAGGTTCCTTTAAATGGAACACCCTGTATTTTATCACATTTTTGAATTGTACTATTAAAAATAATGTAAGTTCATTAACATTTCGATTTTACATAATTTGTAGAGCCTCCGAAAAAATACAATAACTTCAAAATAAAAACGAATAACCACATTTGCTTTACACCATCTCACTAGAAGCTTTTAACATTTCTTTTCCAATATTTACTGGTATGCTGTCATATACAGGGTGTTTTTAATATGACAGTATAACACTAACCATTTAATACATAAAATTCTGATTTAAGAGACCTTTAATTTATCAATAATAAATCATACAACAAAGCAGTTACTGTCAAAATAACAAAATTTAAATTTTTAAAAACTTTCCATTGGAGTATCATGTCATAGGTAACTAGATGTCAGCAAATAATTGAATATTAAAAAACAAATTTAAAATTTCTCGAGAACCATCAGAGTTAGATATAGGCAATCCTAATACAAACTGAAAGGTAATAAATTCCCACGTTTAACAGAAACAACAGATACAGGGTGTTCCATTAAAATTAAGCCAGAAATTTATGTTATACTGTCATTTTAAAAAGATCCTGTATATAGCATACCAGTAAATATTGGAAACAGAATGTTAAAAGCTTCTAGTGAGATGGTGTAAAGCAAATGTGGTTATTAGTTTTTATTTTGAACTTATTGTATTTTTTCGGAGGGTCTAAAAATTATGTAAAATTGATTTATTCTGGAAACTGAACTAGATAGGTATAGGGAAATGTTAATGAACTTACATTATTTTTAATAGTACAAATCAAAAATGTGATAAAATACAGGGTGTTCCATTTAAAGGAACCTAACTTTGATACGGCACGCTTTTTTGGAGCACCATGTATATTCCAAAATATTTTTAAATTATAGTCCTAAGTAATCTACTTAATTCTACGTCTTATTTTTTCTAATTATATTTGCTGTTAAGACACCATAGAATAGTTCGTTCATAGTGCCCCACCCTGTATAAGTACATCAACAAAATATTGGGTATAGTTTTGAGAGAATGTAGATACAGCAAGATTATTTAATTTAATTCAAATATTCAGTTTCTCATAATTGTCTGTAATGTTTTGACTATCAGATTTTGTATCACTGTTAGTTAAACTTTCATCATCCATTCCAGTGTTTGATACTTCTGTGTTTTTTTCTGTACTGAATTTTTCATTGATCTGTGGTGAACTGTATTCCATCTGATTTTCAATTGGTTTGAGAACAAACATATAAATTGCATATAAACCTTTGGGAACATTCAATTGTTTTTGTTGTCTAAAACATGAAAGTTTTGATTGTTCAAACAACTGGTGAAACATGTACATTGGTCTCGTTATCGAAGAATCCAGTTCATCTTTTTCAATCTCATCTGTTGAAGTTATGTTTTCTTTTAGAATTATAACACCATTTTTCTTCAGTCCTTTACTGAAATAAAGTTCTTGTTATTCTGACAAACTCAGACTTATTTAAGCTTACCGACAGGCTATTAAAAACGATATGGCATCTTTATTTGTCAAGTGTCCTATTACCCATTGAATCCAAACAAGGTCGTACTTTCCTGGTTCCGGTTGAAAGTTTTGTAAACCTACGGGATAAAATTTCACTATTTTTGATATTTTTGGACCCAAGTACTTTTTAGCAGTTTCCAGAAAATCTTTATTTTGCTCTACCATATCAACTTTCTCAAACATATCTGTTAATAAAAATTTGGATATTCTTCCTATACCAGCTCCACAATCTAACGCATATTCTGTTCCTGGTGGGTCCTTCATTTTAAATAAATGTTTTAACAACGTTTTAGAGCTTTTTATATCAGTTTTGGAAATAAATCCAAAACCTCCAAGCATTCCATTAATAGTAGGAGGAATCTCAGACCAGTACTTAGATCCTTTGTTATAAAATTCGTCTTCTGTAGTATCAGCACTCATTTTATTCGAAAGATATTTTGTTATATATAAAATATTTAAATGAAACCTTTGACAAGTTGACAACACAGAATTGTAAAAGGTTAGTTACTTATTCTTTTTTTCCGATTCTGTAAAGATTATTTTTTGACATTATAAATGTACAGCCAGTTTCCAAAGATTTCCTTTATCATATTTTTCAAATTACTAGACAGCCAGCTGTTTTAGTTAGAGCTATAAATTTCAAAAACATAAATTATGGCCATACACTAATCAAATAATTCCTATCTCTATAAATATAAATTATCCTTTGACAGATATGGATCAGATCAAATTCAAATTGCAGAACCGGCACGGTAGATACATAACCTAAAATCTAATAATTAAAATCAAGTTTGTGTTTATTGTTAATGCACAATAATTTGGTTGTCTTTGACATAATATATAAGAGTTCTAGTATAACGTTTTCTTTCTGCTTTGTATTTGTGAGTAATTTGAAGAAATAATGGTTATTTTAGGTGAACCATTCCCCAACTTTGCTGCAAAAACTACTGTCGGAGACATATCCTTTCATGAATGGCTAGGAGATTCGTAAGTTGAAATTAATTACGAAAGATTAGACAAATAGTGAATAATAATTTTATTTCAGTTGGGGTATATTATTTTCGCACCCAGCAGATTTTACACCAGTTTGCACAACAGAACTTGCGAGATTAGTGAAACTAATTCCAGAATTCACCAAAAGAAATACAAAAATAATTGCGTTATCATGTGATTCTGTTGATAGTCACTTGAAATGGTCAAGTGATATTCTTGTTTATAGTGGATGCTCAGACACAGCTTTTCCATATCCCATAATTTCTGATGAAGATCGAACATTAGCTATTGAACTTGGAATGATCGATTCTGATGAAAAAGATTCCCATGGTATTCCTCTGGCAGCTAGGGCTGTTTTTATTGTTGACACAAATAAAAAATTGAGGTTGTCCATATTGTATCCTGCGACCACTGGGAGAAATTTTGAGTAAGTTAATATTATTACTGCTGAAAATCGTTGAACATTGAATATTTTTCAGTGAGATACTACGAGTACTGGATTCATTACAACTTTGTGACAAATACAAAGTTGCTACACCAGCAGATTGGGTGGTATGTATATTTTTGGTACTTTTAAATCTTTACGTTTATATTGTGAATTATTTGCAGCCCGGTGAAGATGTTATGATCCAACCAACTGTACCAGATGATGAAGTTAAGAATATTTTCCCAACTGTGACTGTAGTAGCTTTTCCGTCAGGAAAATGCTATCTGAGGAAGACACCCCAACCAAAATAAAATCTTTAAATTAAGTTTTGTGAATATTAGTTTCTTATTTTTTATAATATTCATTTTCGTTCCTTAATGTGTTTTGAAAAACTAATTTTTTATTTAATTAACAGTGCAATGACTTAATTATAATATTGTTTATTATAAAATTAAAATTTTGGTACACAATTTACAAAGTGACGTTAAATAAAAAGTAAAGTTAGCTACATAGGGTTGACATAACACAGAACTACAAATCAGTCGGCTTCTTTTTTTTAAATTGGGTATACTGGTCTTGAAACAAAACAGCCTTTAGGTAAATACTACTTTGCAGCTATAGAAAAGAAGAATATGTGACGTTTTCCATATAACATAACCTATATTAAATTTTCATAATTTTGTATGAAAAAGTGTATTTAATTTTAAATAATGTGGGCTGATACCCTTTTAATAGTATTTATTTCTATATGTACAGCCTTTCTTGGAGAAGGCTTGACGTGGGTTATGGTATACCGTACTGAGAAATATCAAAAATTAAAAACTGAAGTAGAAAAGCAAAGCAAAAAATGTAAGTCAACTTGAATGTGTAAGTCTAGCGAATACGTGTATTGTATTTTTGTAGTAGAGAAACGTAAAGAAATTCATGGAGATTCCTTGGACAAACAGCACAAAAAGAAAATCGAAAGGGAAGAAGAGAGGTTGAAAAATAATAATAGAGATCTATCTTTTGTGAAAATGAAATCGATGTTTGCAATTGGATTTGCTTTTACTGCGTTGCTGAGTATGTTTAATAGCATGTAAGTATTATTTTAGCAACATTAAATAAGATATTTTAATTTATATTGTTTGTAGATTTGATGGCAGAGTTGTAGCAAGGTTACCATTTCAACCACTTACCTGGATACAAGGTCTAAGTCACAGGAACCTTCCAGGAGAGGATTATTATGATTGCTCATTTATTTTTTTGTACATTTTATGTACGATGTCTATAAGACAAAACATACAAAAGTTGCTTGGATTTGCTCCATCTAGAGCTGCTTCAAAACAAGGCAATGGCCTTTTTGGCCCAACAGCTGGACAATTTAAATAAATATTTGTTTTTTTATAATTAAATTATTGTTTATATGACCCCCCAGTTTATTTATCATCAGTGGTATTAGGAAGTCTTATTAAAGGTGAAAAAACTGTAGCCCAAAGAATAGGCTGTATTCAGTTATGTAGAATTACAAGGTGATCACAGCAGTTACTTTGTTTTATTTAAAGAAAATATCCATTTGAATATTTTGGAAAAATTAACGTACACTAAAGCATAAACTCCAAAAAATTGCTTGTTTCTATAAGGACAAACCTAAAGTATAGATAGTTGTTCTTGTTATGGAGATATTGTGCATGAATTCCAAAAAAATAAAACAATTTAATTATGAATTAGTTTTTATTAACTGTCTATAACCTAAGCTTTCAATGCAAACTTCCTTGGTGGGAATGCTGATCGCTTGCGGATTTCTTTCGTGGTCTTGATCCTCTGTTCATGTTTAGACAATGCACGGCGAATAGCACGGGTCTTCTTGGGTCTAAGATCTAAAGGCTTATACTTTTTATTTTTATACAACTTCCTCAAGTTCTCTTTTTGTTTTTGGTGCATAACAATGTATACCCTAGCGATAGCTTTTCTTACTACATGGCTAAAAAAATATTGTAAATAATATAACTATTTAGATATGATTTGAGAATTTCAACAAAACTTGTGGCTTTGGCACATTTGAAATAAGTACTTACATTTTAGAAAGTTTAGATGGGGCTCCACCAGTAACTTTCGCCACCCTAAGGCTAGTAAGCTCTGTTTTCAATTCATCGAGCTGTTTGGTTAGCTCTTTTTTATCTTTTGTCCGAAGATCTGAGCACTTTACTTTAACCTGAAACAATCAAGTGAAAATTGTATAAACAACAGAGACAATCAACAAAATAATCGTTTTTCAAACATGAAGTACGGTTAAATAATTATGGTACGTGAAGGAGTCAGGTATCTTGCATTTAATCAACAGATACTTTTTTATGGATGTACTTTTATTAAGAACATTTTAAAGGATTTTAACTCACCATGTTGGCTCTTTGAAAAATAAACTTTGAAGAAAGTTGACAGATTTTACAAGTCAAAGGAATTGACAGATGTCATTTTTATCTTCTTTTTTAACTCTTCTACAGAAAAAAGCTTTAGTTCTATGGTTGTTCTGTGACATAACCTTATTTTTTGTATTTAATACTTATGTGTCAAAGTGGGTGTGTTTTATTTAGTTTATTTTTAAGTATTATTTTATATTAGCAAAATGGCAAAAAATACGTCTAGTTCGGCATTTAGAAAAATTGATGTTGATCAATACTCCGAAGACAATTTCAAAGAGGATGAAACTGATTCCGGAGCTTCAGTTGGTCCAGATGAAAATGAAGTAAATAGTTTACTTCAAAAATATCCTTTTGAAAACCAATTTTAAATATAATATCGAAAAATGTAGGGAGCACCAGCTTTTGGCGACTATGAAATATTTTTTTTAGTTATAGAATAGGTTCTCATTGTATTTAGAGTCAATTTTGCAGAAAACTGTTTCACTTTGGCAAAATAATTTATTAGTCATTTCAGACTTTCAGCTTTTCAATATAGTTAAGTAAACATATCCTTTTTTTGTACTTGGAGAATTTTTTCTTGACAGTATAATTACAGGAAAACAATTAGATGCATTGAAGGTGGTTTTGAATAATGCTCCATTGGGAATCAAAAATCAACAAATAAAAGTGAGTAACATCAATTTAAATATTCAATCTACTTAATATATTTTGTAGGAAAATGCTTTTAACTTGACTTTTAAAGTTCTGTTAGCAATAAAACCATCTCAAATAGAAGAAATAGTGAATGCCTTAGATGCCGATTCATTAGATACTTTAATGAAATATGTATACAAGGGATTTGAGTGTCCTTCGGAAGGAAGTAGCGGGCACTTATTACTATGGCACGAGAAGATTTATAATATCGCAGGCGTAGGATGCATAGTTAGAGTATTATCAGACACTAGGAGGATATAAATTACAGATTGTTTTAAGCATATATTTAGGTATGTCTCCGTAAATAAGTTCCGTTGATTTTTTAACACTTGCATCATAATTTCATGTTAATATAATTTTAAACTATGGTGATATTTTTAAATGCTTCTTTATTATAAATTACACATTCAACTTCACTATAGTGTCTTTGTATTAAGAGCACTTGACGATATGTCATGCTTTTTTAATATTCTTATTTTGTATTTTTGTTATATTTATTTTTTAAATTTAAATGATAAAAATTTGAAAAGTTTTTGAATCAATTCAATCCCCTTCTTCATTGTACTGGGTGGCCAACTAAGAACAGCCGTCGGCCATATCTCAGGAGTGGATTATAACATTATTTTGAAATTGGTTCTCATTGTTAGTAGCCAGCATTACATTTAAGTAATCTAGTGGCAACCATAACATTAGTATGATGACAGTTCAAATTACAAAAAACAATTCGATTGTTCAAAAAACGTTTTTAATAATTATGTAAATAAAACATTAAGACTCGCATGATCCATTCTGAAAAGCTTCCAATCTTCAGCGACAGATAGATCGGTAGCTCCCATTTTTTTATAAAAGTTTATAGCAGGATTCCATCCCAACACATGAAATTCTACTAGTTTTCCTGTTTCATATGCTTTTCTCATAACTGCCAAAAACATCTTCTTGCCTACTCCACGTTTCCTGAAAACATTTTTTTTACTTTTCTGTAATAAATTCAAGAAATAATTGTTTACCTATATGCTGGTTGAATGTACAGATCTTCTAGAAACATTGTCTTTCCATACCATGCTGAATAACTATCAAAATAAAGAGCATAGCCTATAATTTCGGAAGTATTTTGTAACTGCGCTACTAAACATCCAAAGTATGGTCTGTTTTCACTGTCAAATCCATCCGCTTCTAGTACAGAATGATCAATTTTAACTTGATCTTCTAATTTTTCATATGCTGCTAGTTCCTGAGAATACAGGTTTTCACATTAATCATTCAATGTGTACATGCCCTACCTCATTTTTAAAATCAAAATTTAATTATAAAGTCATTTCAAATTACATTCTCTTTAGTGAACAGGGGCCTATTTCACAAAAACACAAGTTTGTAAGTAACAAGTAGATTTTAATAAGTTTGGCAAAATATGTAATTACTCGCGTTTCATAAAACGACAAGTGTACTCTTGTAATAACAGGCAATTTTTCACAATTTTACAAGTAAATTACTTGTTTTACTATGAATTTACCTGTTATTAACTATTAACAATCTGAAACTTTGTTATCTACTAAAGCTCTTCTACATAACTTAAAAGGTAGATAGCTGACAAGTTTTACAAATACATAGATTATAGGTAGTTGAATATATTTGAACTTACCAGTGTCACTTTTGAGTTTTGCCAAAAAACATCTCGGCAATAGGTCTTTAGTAGGAAGTACATGGTACAAGCCCTAAGCTGACAGACTTGATGAATTGCCTTCCAACATTCTATTTTAACTTTTTGTGTAATCTTGCTGGGAAAACTGCCGAACAAAGTGTCTTTACTGTCTCTAATTTCTTTTAAAATAAGAACTTTATTACCCAATGTCACACTTAGACATATTTCACTATCTCGCTTATGGAGCTAAGCTAACATCTCTGGCAATGGAAAAACAGTTTTATAAACAAAATTTTTAGGTTATGTATGATGTTGTTGACAAGTTCTTTTCCTTCTTGTTTATAACAAGTGTTGTAGACAATTTTAACTTGTTGCTAAAAAGTTTTGTGATTGTTTATGAAATGCCTGTGCGTAACAACTTGTGATAACAAGTGGTTGTTACTCACAACTATTTTCAACTACACTTGTACCTTTGTGAAATAGGCCCCTGGTATGCTATCGCAGAAACTTAAAAATTTAAAATAAATTTCCACTGATCTATTTACCTTTATTAAACTAATTACTTTTTTCATATCCGTCTTCTCTGCTTTTCTAATAACAACTTCTAGCTCGTGTTCTTCAGTAGACATAATACAGAAAATCGGGATTCTACTCTAGACACTGATTATATAATGTGGTGATTATAATTGTTCTCTAGACTTGTGATATATTGGCAAGAAATTACTAGTAAGTATTACTACCGGCAGATAAAAAACAAGACAAAGATAACGGGCAATATATTATCTCTTATCTATGGATAACGAGTTAAAAATGCCATCATAGATAAAGGATTTATAATATATATATATATAGTTATAGTAGATATTTGCCGAATGACATTTATTTTTTTAAAAAATTCAAATCAAAATTATTGTTAGATGTATTTACCATATAAAACAACTTTTGTAATACAATCTCAAATACTATCCTTGAAAATGGAAATAAAGATATTCCGAAAGCTTGGAAATTAGTTCAAAGAGTACTCTTTTTACAATTTTGCCGCTTACTCAATATTCCTCTCCTTGTATATATATTGATATGGAAAATAGTATCATACATCACATACACCAAACAAAGGGTTATTTCGATAAAAAATTTCAAAATAAAAACTATTTAAAAGGGAAACTTCTCTTATCAATAAACAAAAATAAATCAAACTAGAGAAGTTTGAAATTTATAATGTAACTAATAAAAAATAAACTAGAATTTGAATTAAACTTGACAAAATAAAAATAAACAAATCACCTGAAATATATTTGAACTTTAATCCGAACTTAAAACAGACATCTTGATAACTTTTTTCTAAATTATTAAAATCCTTTTCATATAAATTTTTCAGTGTCTTCAATCTTCAAAAGCTTTATAAAAGGTTTCTTGGCTAATATTAATCTAAAAAGAAAGAACCTGAAAAATAAAAAAATTATTAGTTAGGTTATAAAATCTGACATAAAAATAGAAAGAGTATATCTATGAACATAGTTAATCATAGAGAAATATAATAATTTTGTCTATGGAGTGAACTTTGATTTGTCAACTTGAACGGAAGAAAAGACAGTAACAGAAATAAAAACAAATGTCAAATTTTTAAATTAAACGATAAAAACAATAATGAAGTATTTAAAGATATTAATAATAAACTTTCATATTAAAAAAGGAACATAAAATTAAACATTCAAGTCAAATAATAAAAAATAAAAATTATTAAATGAATTTGATTGGTTAGCTGTTATAAAATAAACTTAAAACTAAGAGACACATGGTTGTTGATTTTAGAAAAAAAAGAGTTACGTTGTTATTGATTAGAAACGGGGAAGAAGGCGTCCCTGAGCTGTAGAAAGATACAGAATTAAAAAGAAATTTTTTTAATGTTATTAAAATAATTAAAATTTAAGTTAGAATAAAGTAAAACAAATCAAAATACATATTAAAAGTGAAACTAACCTTTTTTCAACAAGTTCCTGTTAAAAATCCCGTGGTAAATATCCTTTAAGTTAATAACCTTTTCAAATAAACCATAAATGGAAACTAGAGGCCATTTATACTGAAAATTCTCCAAGCTGACGACGGAACCTGAGCGAAGCAATCCAAATCAAGGACTGACAGGCCCAGACCAATGTAAGATCTTTCCATTCAGGCAATACATTCAGCTTGGTTGAATACTTATTAGTGAAAGTAAGAGGTAAAATGTTTTAAATGAAACAAAAAAATTTTAATATAAATTTAATCTGGATAAAATATAAAGGATTAAAAAAATATTTGAATACATCTAACTATAAAATCTTAAAACCCTAATGTCAAATTAAAACCTTACAATTATGTATAAAAGAAAACCCCAATCACATCACAACTTTGCTTTTTGAGTTTTGGCGAGAATATTGTGCATATCCTGTAGACTTTCCGCTAAAGCTTCTCTAAACCGTCTCACAGATGTCACTGCATTGTCAGCAAAAGCAGAAACTCCAAAATTAATATCGTACGGCCTTGGATTGTAACAGCAACCATAACCATCATTAGTTAACGGAGCATAGCACATAAAACCGTTACATTTCGTAGCGACCTGACTGGTGGAAAGACGCATACGACTGCTCAAAATATACGATTTGTCTTTGTACAAAGCTGGTAAATCAATTCCGTTTTCTAAAGCGATTAATTTCAAGCCCAATAGATGGCGGTCGACACCGAAACCGTTTACAGCCTAAAAATTGTTCATACAATATTTTTTTTATTATTTTGTACCCCAACTTACTTCTAAAGAATACTTTTTATGTGAAGAAATGGCATCTTTGAGGGCAGCCACTTTGTCATCGAGTGATTTACTGTTGTCCATCATAGCTTGAGCGAAAGCAACGGACTCGATTGAACAAGAACGGATAGTTTCAGTTCTACCGTGAATGTACTTTCTTGTAGCTGCCGATTCGTAATGTGCTCCTGGAGTTTTGTGTATCCTGATCAATAAAAAAAGTATTCTAAGCTTTGTAGGCCCCTATTTATATATTTTTTTGAATTTTCCCGCCATGACGGCCGGATGTCGGCCATTTGACGTTGACTTTGACAGGGCAGCGAGGGGTGGTGGAGAACTATCGATAGTCAAGGATCGAACTATCGATAGTTTGAAAAAAATTGAGTCTTATTATAATTTTGACAGTAGACGAAAAAAAAAAATGATTCAATAGGTTTATTTTCTAATGAAGTTATAATCTCCACAACACTTGCGACATTTTCAAGTTAAACAATACAAATACAATTTATCCAACCTTACTTCTGTTATTATGAATATTAAAAATCTTGAAAAAAATAAAACAAACAATATTATTTTAAGAAAAAGTATATTATTTTGTAACTAGCTACCCATTTTTGTTGATAAAAGTCAACAATAACAACATCGACTGTCAATTTAAAAGTGTCAATATTGTCATTAGTAAACTATCGATAGTGACACAGAACTATCGATAGCGTTTCGATAGTTCTCCACCACTAGAGGAGACAGGGGATTATTGTGAAGAGGTTGGGTGTGATGATTTATTGTACTATCACAGTCTGATTATTATGAAGTAAATACAAGATATTAAGTGTTAGTGTGTTTATTTGTAAGCCATCCGATCCTACAGCTTATTAGATTTCTTAAATAAACATCAATTTGAATTTTCCCGCCATGACAGATGACAGCCGGATGTCGGCCATTTGGCGTTTGACTGACAGGGAAGCGAGGGGAGAGGGGATTATTGCGAGAAGGTTGGGTGGTGATGTTTTATGTACAATTACAGTCTGTC
The DNA here is from genome assembly GCA_910591695.1 of Galerucella pusilla. Classification (NCBI taxonomy): domain Eukaryota; kingdom Metazoa; phylum Arthropoda; class Insecta; order Coleoptera; family Chrysomelidae; genus Galerucella; species Galerucella pusilla. The sequence continues at coordinate 2,678 of CAJUYI010000537.1, read as the reverse complement.
GTCTGATTATTATGAAGTAAATACAAGATATTAAGTGTTAGTGTGTTTATTTGTAAGCCATCCGATCCTACAACTTATAGGGCATGTCCACGACAGTTGACAATACCCCGCTGGTAAAGCAATAAACAAAAGACACGATGAAAAATTATCAAACAACTATTAACCTATATTATATATTATTAAATATGCAAGTTCATTTTGAGTTTCGTTTTTTCTGGTGAAATCTTATGGCAAAGAAAAGCAAGGTTATAAAATAATTTACCAAGATTTAGTTATGTGCTGTCACCAGGTGGAGTATCACTCGAATATGCTTAAAAACTAAAGTTAGCTTGCAATTGGATCATTTCCTATTCCATTTCAGTCAAATACAGACCAAATCTCAAAAGAACGCTGAAAACGGTCTAAAACGATAAAACACACAATTCGACCTTATTTCATCCAAATACTCTCGATTTCAAGTAAATACAGACCAAAACGGTCAACGGTGATTGAAATAAGCCAAAAAACCTCAAATCCACTTAAAAAGCACACAAGAAGACTAAATAATGCACAAATTGAATCGAAAATACCTTGAAACGAGAGTTACAAGTTGGTTCGGTGAATCTTTTCCCATGCGTCATCATTCATATACAAACGCAATACATCAATACATTAAATTACACGTAGGTCGTAGATTGATGTTTCAATTAGGATGTGGCTAAATTGACGGTGTGCGTTATTTATTATTGAAGCTAGATATTTGTAAATATTTCACAGCCATTTAGCGATATGCTACCTAAACCTTTAGTTTGAAAAAACTGTTAGTATTCCAGAGTTTTATAGGGTTATTCCGCAAATTTATTTGCATGAGTTATAATTAATAACAATTTCCTCAGTAGAAACTTTGCAAATCAGAATTGCCTTTTTAGTGTTATGGCTAGTATTGGGTCGTCCCACCTATACAGTTCAACAATGAAAAATAGAAATCTTTTGGGTTGTGAAAATAAATAATAAATATTTTAAATATGTATATTCAAGACTCATAAATATAAACAATAAATTTCATTTAATTTCTATAATTTCATGACTTCCTGAGTATGCCTAACACATTTTTCCTAAATTTGTTGATGGCATTGTTGCAGTGCCTCTTTCCACATATTTATATATATTTATTGTATATGACTTGCAATTTGCCCAAATTAATTCAATAGCGTTGAATTCACACGGTAGTCCCAGCGAAATATGTTTCATACAATTCAGTTTGATGGAATTCTATCCATAACCATGATGAAATGTCAATTTAAGGTTAGTTTTCATTGCGAAGTAAATAAATAATCTTTACTTACCACAATAATTCGAACACTCGGGTGTAAGAAAGTCGTTATAACAACTGTTTTTTAATTAAATTTATATGCAAGGGACAAAGAAATAAGTAGAAATGTGAAATAAAAATGTAAACAAGGTCTTTGGTCTGTCAACGTACAAATTCGCGTTAAACTTATATCGCCGACATTCGTCATATGGTTATCTCTGTTCGTTATATTATGTTGTAATGGAACAAACGGTTTCATTTTGGGGGTCAAGATTCTGTGAGTAGGAAAGAGACGTACCACAAAAAATAGTATAAACATGGGAAAAGATTCACCGAGCGAACCGGACCATTTTCTTTTCTATTTCAGTCAAATACAGACTAAAACTAGATAGAACGCTAAAAACAGTCTAAAATGATAACAAAACACACAACTCAACCTTATTTCATCCATATACTGTCGATTTCACGTAAATACAGCCCAAAACAGTCAAAGCTGATTGAAATAAGACAAAAATCCTCAATTGCACTTAAAAGGCACACAAGAAGACTAAATAATGCACAAATTCACTCAAATATATTGAATAATATCAAATATCGTTCTTCACTATAATTACCTGTAAAATGCATACTGCATGGCGATCTGTATGAAGCTGTCAGGGCTTAGTTTTTGTGATTTAACAAACTCTTTACCAAACGATGTAAACTGAAACGAATCCATGTCTAAATTGTTTACTAATCTACAAAAGAAAGAACTCGTTGGGACACTTATTTGCTATTAATCGTAGAATTCCTTACTTGTCAATGTTGATATTTGCTTGCTGTATATGTTTTTGCACGGAATTGTTGATGTTAAATCTGAGTTTAGTTGGAAACGAACTAATTTTTGTGTCTGGTAGATTATTTGAACTATTTTTCCTACTGAAATTATTAGAAAACAAAGTTTCATTCGAGAGTAAGTATTTTTTTTTAAATATACATACATGTAATCAATTAAAAAATCAGTCATTACAGCGATGGGTTGTCCTTCGCTGGGTGAATGTTCATAGGTAAGACCAACAGTTCCTTCCTCTCCAATCACAAACTAAATAAAAAAAATTATAATACTAAGCACTGACCAAAAATAATATTGAAGATTATTGGGCGGAGTAGAATTCAATGAGACCTCTGGCGGAGAAAATTGTAACTGTCGCAACGAGTAAAATAATTCGTTTGGCATTGTTTTTGTATTATATGCAAATCAACGTAATTACCGTAAATTCGTACTTTATTTGTTAAATTTTGTGTCAGTGACAAGTTTAAACCTGTTTTTTTCTATTTAACTTAACTGTCAGCAATTCTGAGGTAATATTCTTATATAATCAGAGATATTATGGAAGAGGTTATGTTA
>CAJUYI010000536.1:127476-143762 GCA_910591695.1 Galerucella pusilla | reverse complement strand
CGTAAAATGCTCCTTACCACACACGTTACGTAATATACTATTACATTGAGTCGAGTGATATAAATTTATTGGAATCAAACATAAAATCTTAAAAGTGATTTTGATTGTAATGTAAAAAAAATAATCTATGGAATACTATATATATACATGAGAGTTCGATAAATTAGATAATAATTCTCCAGGCCTTTTCTCAAACTTGTTGCCATTTCGCAATAACCACTCAATAACTCGTATCTATTGCCTGCCAACAACTTTTTCTAAAATCTGTCAAATTATTTTCAATTTATTCTCACTCTCTTGTGATTTTTCTACAGATAATTCATGTTTTAATGTCAATTAATATTAATTCACAATGTGCCCAAATCTAGTAACTTGTTTCATACATTTTATCTATTAATAATAGAAAAAGAAAATAGCACGGGGTATTTCTCCATAGAACTAATGAAGTATATTTTCTTTTTCTGGAACAACTTCACGTAAGCATAAAACTTATAGTCCGGGGAAGTTAGGCCGAAAGTTGTCGTGAAATTGAAAAGATTTCTAGCAAAGATTTGTCTTTTTTAAACGAAAGTTTAGATTCTTGAGAAGATTCCGCTCGAGCTTGCCATGCGCAAGCATAGCTTGGAGCACGTGAAATGCCGCAGTGTTTCATCCATAACTTTTTTAGATTTGATTGTACATAAAAATTGTAGAGAATTTTATACCCTTCAAGATGACGTGATACAATATTTAAAAGAAATTTCCAACCCTTAATTTTTGAAGAATTAAAATATTTTTTGCAAAATGTCTTTTTAAGCGACAAACATAATTAGAATAACAATTATGACTTGATAATATATGACAACATAGTAGCCCGGCACCTGGCACCAATATTTTGAAAATGTTTGTCTCCAAAAACCACGTATTTTGAAAAAAAATTCAGATTTGATCATTAGACGTGGAGAAAACAGTGTTCTGGAAACGTTGGTGTTTTAAGATTTCGAAAATTCAAAATGGCGGCCCTACAAAATATCAATATACAGGGTGAGGCAATCTTCTGACATCGGAGGATTACATCGTTGTGGTGAGAGGTAGAACTTCATAGTTTTGTGTGTGCTAATACAGTTACTGAGGGCACATTTTGAAAATACTTTCGATTCTACAGGGTGTTCCAAAACCACGTAGCAGCACAAACTTACATTTTTTTAAATGGAACGTACTGTATTTTGTTCAAGAATCGGAAAGATCTCACCGAGAGCGTTACAAAAATATAGCACTAATATATTATAAGAGTGTTTTACAAAGATATGGCCAATTATTAGCAAAAAAGACCTCCTCTTTAACACTCTGTAAAACAGTTAATAAATCAACAGGAATTACCTACCAATGCAATATTTGGAAAAAAAATGTAACCCTTAATTTATGAAAAACTAAAATATTTTTTGCAAAATGGTTTTTTGAGCGACAAACATAATTAGAATAACAATAATGACTTCATATACAGTGTGGAAACCACTTATGGAATAAAATTATTTGTCATTATGTTAGAAAATTATAAAAAATGCCAAGACACGTCAACTTTTGAATTGTAGGGTATAAAATTACCTACAATTTTGATACTCACAATTTTTTTGTAAAATCAAATCTAAAAAAGTTGTGGACGAAAAACGGTTGCATTTCACGTGCTCTAAGCTATGCTTGCAAGCTGCATCGCAAGCTCGACTGGAATCTTTTCACAAATCTAAGGAAAGTAGTATATACTACATACTTTCGTTTCACAAATCAAATCTCTGCTGCAAATCTTTTCCTCTCCGGACTATTAAATGTAGTGTGGTTTCCAAGTTTAATTTGTTTTGATTTTGTTAAATCAAACCTGACATAATTTTATTTTGGAATTACTTTTACAGCAACATTATTTTTCGTTTCAGGATTAAGGGTACCAACATCAAATTTTACAATAAACGACGTAAGAATGTGCGTGGGTTCTCGACGTGTGTTAGACGTGATGGACGTAAATACGCAAAAAAATAGTGAAATGACAATGAAAGAGTGGCAAAAATATTACGACGATCCCGAAAAAGACAAATTATTAAATGTGATATCGTTAGAATTTTCTCACACTAAGTTAGAAAATTATGTACAAAGTCCGACTGTAGTAAGGTAAGGTAATAAATACTTTAAAATGAATTTCAATACACTGTACAAAATAATTCGAGGAGCACATATACAGAGTGGCTCAAAAGTATGAAAATCTGCCAATAATTATCTCGTAAACTGCTAATTCTAATTGTACAAAATTTGGGGTACACCTATTTTGGGATACGTAGATTCTATATTTAATATTTGCAATGTTGCCAGATTTACTGTTTCTTTTATATTATTAGTAACTTTGGTTACATTTACGATTTTATTTAAAATAGAAGGTTTTAAATACATAAAACAGTGCAAAATATGTAAATTTGAAGAAATTTAAATGTTTAAATGTAGAATGCTGTGATGTTGTTAATTGGACCATTCTTTATCAAAGGAAACAATACGTCAGGTAAATATGAACTTCTACTTAGAAATAAAATTGTACCTACACTGAGAAATTTGAATGGCCTTCACGTTCACCGGATTTCAATCCTAAAGATTATTTTTATTGGGATTCTTATAAAACTCAGTTTACAAATAGGCGTTGCCAGACTTATATTTTATGTAATTTGGACCTTCCAGACTACATAAAATCATAAGTGTCACATATGGTTGAATTCATATTACATAGGAGATTCCTATAATGACTGGAAATAAAGGGTTATGATTATGAATTTGAAAAAACCAAAGTTGTATGTATGTATTGATATGGAAAATAGTATCATACATCACATACACCAAACGAGGTTTATTTCAGTATAAAATTTTAAAAATAAAGACTATTTAAAAGGGAAATTTCTCTTATCAATAAACCAAAATAAATCAAACTAGAGAAGGAAGACAGTTTGAAATTTATAATGTAACTAATAAAAAATAAACTAAAATTTTTTCATATAATTTCAGAATCTTCAAAAGCTTTATAAAAGGTTTCTTTGATAAAATTAATCTAAAAAGAAAGAACCTGAAAAATAAAAAAATTATTAGTTAGTTTATAAAATCTGACATTAGTAAAAATAGAAAGAGTATATTTATGAACATAGTTAACTAAGAGTGAACTTAGATTTGTCAACTCGAACGGAAGAAAGGACCTTAGTAACAGAAATAAAAACAAATGTTAAATAATTTTTAAAATTTTGGAATTAAACGATAAAAACTAAAATGAAGTATTTAAAGACATTAATAATAAACTTTCATATAAAAAAAAGAACATAAAATTAAACATTCAAGTCAAGTAATAGAAATTAAAAATTATTAAATAAATTTGATTGGTCAAGTGATATAAAAAAAACTTAAAAACTAAGAGACACATGGTTGTTGATTTAAAAAAAAGAGAATTACGTTGTTATTGATTAGAAACGGGGAAGAAAGCGTCACTTAGCTAAAAGAGATACAGAATTGAAAAGAAAATTTCTTTTTATGTTAAAATAATTAAAATTTAAGTCGAAATAAAGTAAAAAGTGAAAATATATAGTAAAAAGTGTTACTAACCTTTTACAACAAGTTCCTGTTTAAATTCTATGGTAAATATCCACTTGAATTAATGAAACCTTCAAATAAACCATAAATGAAAACTCTAAGAGGCCATTTATACTGAAAATTCACCAAACTGACGACGGACTCAGATCGAAGCAATCCCAATCAAAGACTGACAGGCTCAAAGCGGTCTCAAACATAAAAGAAAGTAAGAATTTCAAAACGTAGAAGAAAAAAGGTATTTGATAAACTATAATTTGAATCATCAACCTACATGTGTGTGGTGATAATTAAAAATTTGATACTTATTTCTCATCATTGTGGTCGTAGAATCGTCCATTTTGATAAAAACAGATGTTTTCAACCAGTAGCATAGGAGTAATTTGTATACTATCCCTTTTACATATTGTATGCAAAAGGAGTTGCATAACTTGTGTAAGAACTAGATGTTAATTTTCATTAGTATGAATTTTCAGGAGTGAAAGACCATTTGGGTAGGAGTAAAAAAAAATTGTCTTTGCATATTTACTTTTCAAATATGTATTATTCCGCCTTACAGTAAAATAATAAATTTATTAATATTTCACAGATTACAAAACTAATTTTTCTTTCATTTCAATAAGGTTGGAAAAACTTAGCTCACTACCAAACAATTTCAAGGGCAAGGGCACAGGACCGGCCTATCCTTTATCAATATTGAACTGGGCGCACTTTCTTATGGCGTGGATTTCCGCTTGAAAGATACTTGGGGTTTTTCCCAAGCTTACAGAGTGTTTGGTTCCTGGCCCGAACACTCCTATCCCAGTTCCTTCTATTGCTTTTGAGCCGTCTGTGTACCATTGAATGGCATTCTTTCCAAGTCTGGTAATGTTAGTTACTAATAATATAAGATAAACGGCAAATCTGGCAACATTGCAAATATCAGATATGGAATCTCCGTATCCTAAAATAGGTGTACCCCAAATTTTGTACAATTGGAACTAACAATTTACGAGATAATTGACCGTTTCAAGACTTTTGAGCCACTCTGTATATGTTTTGATAATTTCACACAAACTCATGTGGTCTAGTTCTATTCATACTCAATTTTAATCACCTTCTGGTAAATATTGATTTATATGCATTGTTTTATTATTTAGACAAATAGACTGGGTAGACTGTGTGTGGCCTAGACATTTAAAAGAAAGCCAAGTGGAAGCTACCAACGTTCTAGAAGAAATGAAATATCCCAAAGTTCAAAAATATTGCCTTATGTCCGTCAAAGGCTGTTACACAGATTTTCACGTAGATTTCGGCGGAACTTCGGTTTGGTATCACATTCTTAAAGGTAAATATAACAAACAAAAATATTTTTTAAGTGAAAACTTCTTTGACCGCGATCCGTCACCGTCACCGACATGCTATTGTGAGGTATTGCATGCTGGATTTTTTTTGGACAGGTAACGATAAATAGTGGCTAATTTGTTTATAACAATTTCCTTCTGTCACAGGCGTACGATAAAATTTTTACAAGGGCTCAATTTTTTTTCTGTATCATAGGCTTGCGAAAATTTTTTTAAAAAGGGTTTATTGATTTGTAAAAACATCCTTCAATAATATGAATGCGATAAAATTTTCAAAAGGGATAATTTAATTTAATCTGGGCGTATGATGAAATTTCTAAAGTGGGGTAATTTCTGTATCATGTGCGTTGGACTTTCTGTTCGCGTCAATTTTCTTCTACCAAAGCGCACCTTCTCATTTTTTCTAGGATTTATTTTATTTTTCAAAAGTGTATCATGGGCGTACTAAATTTTTTTAAAGGGGTTCATTTATGTGTAAAAAATTCCTTCAATCATATACGGTAAAATTTGTAGAAGGGATTATTTAATCTTGATATCATGGGCGTATGATGAAATTTCTAAAGCGGGATAACATAATAGGGTACAAGCATAAAGTTTGCTATTAGTGGGAATTGACGCTTTATAAGGTCTCCTAACACCTTGCATATCTATTTTTTTTTTAATATAAACTTTTCTTCACGACTTCAAATATCATAAAATTTGAAAGTCCGCCAAAACGCGCTTTGCGTCATGAAGATGGCTGCCTCATGGAGTGACGTCATTGTTGACGTTCATAAATTCGAGCAGCATAAATGAGTCTACTTTGGGCAAGTTATCAGTTTGTGCTTTTACAAAACCTTCGCTAGCCATATCTTTGTTTAAGAGTTGGTAACCGAGTACTGACTACAACTGAAACAATAGACATTTTATTTATCTGTTCTCTACGCACGTATATATTTTTGACACAAGTCATAATTTAGTATAACTAAAATTGTAATATTTATGGTTCAATAAAAGTTCTTACTTTTGGAATTGGTGGATTCAATTATTAAATACTGGGAGAATTCCCAATATAGTGGTCCTTCGAGCTGGATTGGAGAATGTTGGTAAAATATTGCAATTTTAATAGTTAGAATTTGGAAGTCTAGCCAGTTGAATTGGAGCCTGGAATGAGCCTAGGTGTATTGGACGATTAGTTTACATGGTACGTGGTATCACACAACGCAAGTGACCCTCTGGAATTACAGTACGAGTCGCGTAGACGAAAACCCTAAATAAGAACAACATAAGGTCAAAAGCGCGAATTTTGAAGTATATCAAATTGCATAGGTTTGAAACAAATAAGATAAGGTCGGGAATCGTATGGTGAGTCTCTTGTATCCATTTCAATTTCTTCTTTGAGTGAGTACAGATACATAATATTAATTAAACTTTTGTGATTAATTATGGCGGAATCCGAAATTAAAACATTAGTTAGGAAACGTGGTGCTTTAAGGAGCAAAGTTACAATTTTTAGTAAATTTTTGGAAAAAATTGAGATAGAAAACACAAACAAAGATCAAATTAATCATTTGTATTTAGAGTTAAAAGATCGATTCTCACGTTATGAACTTGTGCTGGAAGAGTTTGAGGGTGTTCAAAATGAGTTAGAGACTTTAGTTTTGGATGCTGATTTTGAATTAGTAGTTAAAGATAGAGAAACATTTGAAACAGACTTTTATTGTGCATTTTCAAAAGCGAAAGTGATTCTGAATTTGCTTGAGACCAAATATAAAAATAATGAAAATGTTTTTGATAATAATTTTAATGACAATCATGACAATAATATTGTGTCGTCATCTTCTGTGGTTAGTGTAGATGTAGCTGCACAATCTAGGCCTAAATTGCCTCCCATACCATTACCTACGTTTAATGGAAAATTAGAACAATGGGTTGAATTTAAAGATATGTTTGAATCATTAATTCATGATAATGACGCTATTAATAAAGTTGAGAAATTCCATTTTTTGAAAAAATCTGTACAGGGTGATGCTTTTAAAGTAGTACAATCGAGGAAAATGACTGCCGAAAATTATGAAATAGTATGGAAGCTTTTATGTGACCGATATGATGATGTTCCAATGTTGGTAGAATATCATTTGGATAACTTATTAAATTTCCCTAGACTAACAAAAGAATCCGCTACTGATTTATTAAATATGTCAGATATAATAACTGAAATGTTATATCATTTAGCTAAACTGGGTTTATCTGTAGAAACGTGGGATCCTTTTATCATTTATTGTATGACTAAAAAGTTGGATCAAAATTCTTTCGTTAAGTGGGAAGAATATAGGCCAAAAGGGGAATTAGCAAGTTTAGAACAATTCAAAGAATTTTTGGGTAAAAGAGTAGACAGTTTAAAGAATATTGAAAGAAAAAAGAAAATTGATGGTAAAGAGAAAGACAACTTTACTCGAACACATAAAAGTTTTGTATCAATACAATCAGGTACTACTTGTGCGGTATGTAATGGTAATCACAATATTATTAACTGTAACAAATTTTTAAAATTAAAAACTTATTCTAGGTATGAACAGGCAAAAGGATTGGGTTTATGCTTAAATTGTTTGAAAAAGGTTAACCATATAGGGAAAGATTGTGATAAAGCAGGATGTACAAAATGTGGAAAGCGTCATCACGCCTTATTGCATTATGAAAAAAGAGGAGGAATGTCTCATCACCATATAGAGAACAGGTCTGATAGGTCATCTGGTCGTGGTCAAGATGATCAAGGTGAACTTGCTCCGAACGAGTATCCAGGGGAGGATGCGGCTGACAACGCGATGCAAGTCAAATCTGTGTTTTTAGACAATGGAAAAGAAATGGAAGGAGAAGTTCTTTTATCAACTGCTTTGGTTCAAGTGTTGGATGTTCATGGGCGTGCTCAACCATGCAGAGCTCTCTTAGATAATGGTTCTCAACCGAACCTTATCACAACAGATTTAGTGCAGAAGCTAGGTTTACAGGTGCAAAAGGTGGATGTATCTATTGTAGGTATAGGAGAAATTGGGTCCAATGTTGGTGAAAGATGTGTGATTGAAATGCATTCCATGCATAATAGTTTTCATAGGACATTCTCCTGTTTAGTTGTACCTACGATTAGTGGCTTAACTCCTAGTACTAAAATAAATACTTCATCATTGAATATTCCTAGCAGCTTGCAATTGGCTGATCCTGGTTATGCAGAACCCCAAAAGGTACATCTGTTATTGGGTGCTGATGTCTTTTTTGGATTAATGTGTGTTGGACAAATTCAGTTAGGTTTAGGTCAACCCATCTTACAAAAAACTAGATTAGGTTGGTTGGTAACGGGCTCCGTGTGGTCAGGAGTTAAGGTTAAAAAGCTCCATGTTGGTTTGGTTGATCTTCAACATCAAATGGAAAAGTTCTGGGAATTGGAGGAAATAAGTACAAAGGAGCATTTTTCTTTAGAAGATATGGAGTGTGAAAAAATGTTTTTGGAATTCACATCACGAGCGGCTGACGGTAAATTTATAGTGAATATACCGTTTAAGGATTCTGTAGAGAAATTGGGTGATTCTCGTGAGCAGGCGATGAAGAGATTTTTTGCATTGGAAAGAAGGTTAAAATGTAATAGTAATTTAGCAAGTTTGTATAAAGATTTTATGGAGGAGTATCTTAAAATGGGTCATATGTCGTTGGTTTCAAACCCATCTGAAACTGGGTCGTATTTCTTATGTCATCACGGGGTACTCAAGGAGAGTAGCAGTACTACAAAATTAAGGGTGGTTTTTAATGGGTCAGAACCAACTGATACTGGTATTTCATTGAATGATATTCAATTTAATGGGCCAAAATTGCAAGAAGATCTAACATCTATTCTATTGAGGTTTAGACAGCATCAAATTGTAGTTTGTGGGGATGTCGCTAAAATGTATAGGATGATCTGGATTAACCCCATGCAAAGGCCGTTCCAACAAATATTTTGGAGATCAGATCCGACTGAAGAACTTAAGGTGTACTCTTTAAATACGGTCACTTACGGAACCAAGTCTGCACCTTATTTGGCAATAAGGTGTTTGAAGCAGTTAGGATTGGATAGTGCAGAGTTTGATTCAGAGGCATCTAATATCATATTAAAGGATTTTTATGTAGACGACCTAATCACAGGTGCTAACTCAGTGGAGAATGCTGTCAGATTATGCATGAGTATATCTAATATTTTGAGAGGTGGTGGAATGGAATTGAGAAAATGGATATCTAATAGTTCTGAAGTTCGTCAAGTCTTGGAAGGAAATGTAGACAGCTACCATCAGATAAGTCTTGGGGAAAAGGATACCAATAAAACTTTGGGCTTATTGTGGAATTTTAAACATGATTATTTAACCTTTTCTACAGATTTTTTGAAATGCTCTCAACGGGTTACGAAACGGTTAATATTGTCTGAGATATCCAAAATATTTGATCCGTTGGGATTGGTCGGACCTTCTGTAGTTATAGCTAAAATTCTAATTCAAAAGCTTTGGTTGGAAAAGGTCGATTGGGATGAATCTATTCCTATGTCTTTAGAAACAGAATGGGTAAGGTTGAAGCAAGGAATGGCGAAGATGAACAATATGAATATAAATAGGTGGGTTCTTGTAGAAAACTGTACTAAAATTGACCTTCATGGCTTTTGTGATGCTTCACAACAAGCGTATGGAGCTTGCTTATATATTAGAAGTGTTGGCATTGGTGGTAAGGTTACAGTTGCGTTATTATATTCTAGAGTAAAAGTAAGTCCGTTGAAACGACAAACTATTCCTAGACTCAAACTTTGCGGAGCTTTACTACTTGCACGATTAGTATCTAAGGTGAAAGTTTCTATGACATGTAATTTTGATAAAATTTATCTATGGAGTGACTAAAATTGACCTTCATGGCTTTTGTGATGCTTCACAACAAGCGTATGGAGCTTGCTTATATATTAGAAGTGTTGGCATTAGTGGTAAGGTTACAGTTGCGTTATTATATTCTAGAGTAAAAGTAAGTCCCTTGAAACGACAAACTATTCCTAGACTCGAACTTTGCGGAGCTTTACTACTTGCACGATTAGTATCTAAGGTGAAAGTTTCTATGACATGTAATTTTGATAAAATTTATCTATGGAGTGACTCTACAGTCGTATTGGGTTGGATAGGTATGTCTTCTACCTTGCTACAGACTTTTGTAGGTAATAGAGTTTCTCAGATCCAGACTTTAACAGATATAGCAGACTGGAGACATGTCCGAACTGAACACAACCCAGCTGATGTATTATCTAGGGGAATGTATCCTCAACCACTAATAGAATGCTCTAAATGGTGGAAGGGGCCGTCGTGGTTGGAATTATGTGAATCAGAATGGCCAACTCCTTTGGATTTGCACTCGGTAGATGTGCCAGAAATTAAATCTCAAAAGATCAACGTTGTCAAAATAAAAACCATCAATTTTCATTTTGAATCTTTCAGCAATCTTGACAGATTAAGGAGAGCTTTAGTTCACATTTTTAGATTTATAGACAGATTTAGAGGTAAAATCAATGTAGCAGGAACGATTGGATTTATATCTTATAGAGAATTAAATCATGCAAATAAGGTTTTAGTAGAGGTTGCTCAACATGAATGTTTTGGACAAGAAATTGATGAGTTGTCAAATAATAGACTTCTGTCAAATAGGAATTATTCAAGCCTAAGTCCCTTTTTGGATGAATCAGGATTCTTAAGGGTGGGGGGAAGGCTTCACCTATCAGATTTGAAATTTTCTGAAAAACACCCTTTATTGTTAAAGGCTAGTCACAAATTCAGTCACATGTTATTTGAATTTGAGCATAAAAGATTGTTACATCCTGGGCCCCAACTTTTACTGTGTTCTATTAGAGATACATATTGGGTATTGGGGGGAAGAAATTTAGCCAGAAAAGTGGTACGTGGGTGTATGAAATGTTTTAGAGCAAAACCTTCACCCATGGAACAAATAATGGGCGTATTACTTAGGGAACGTGTTAAACCTGCACCACCCTTTTCGGTAACAGGAGTAGATTATGCAGGTCCACTTTTCATCAAAAATAGGTATGCTCGCGGATCAAAAATTTCGAAATGTTATGTGTGCATTTTTATATGTTGTATTGTCAAGGCAGTTCACTTAGAAGCGGTATCTTCTCTGACCACAGAAGCTTTTCTTGCTTGTTTCAGGCGTTTCGTTGCACGTCGCGGAAAACCTTCTAAGATATTATCTGATAATGGTTCTAATTTTATTGGCGCACGTAATGAGTTACGTCATTTAGCAGAATTTCTTAGAGCACAATCAGAATCATTGTCTACCGCAATTAATAATGATGGGGTGGATTGGAAATTTATTCCACCCAATTCTCCAAATTTTGGCGGTTTATGGGAGGCAGGGGTTCGTTCTTTAAAACACCATTTGAAAAGAATTGTTGGTAATTCAAGTTTAACGTACGAAGATTTAAGTACTGTACTAGCTCAAATAGAATCAGTTTTAAACTCCCGACCTCTTGTCCCAATGTCATCTGATCCCAATGACTTGGACGTGTTAACCCCATCCCATTTCCTTATTGGTAAGAGGCTCACCTCATTGCCAGACCCTTATCTAAAAGATATACCACTCAATCGATTATCAAGATGGCAGCATTTACAAATGCTATACCAGCATTTCTGGCGTAGATGGTCAACTGAATACCTTGCAGGGCTTCAGAAGAAAACTAAGTGGACTAACGATACCAAAAACTTAACAATTGGACAATAAGTAATCATCAAAAATGAGAATTTACCTCCGCTTCAATGGGCGTTAGGAAGGGTAATAGAAACTTTCAGTGGTCCCGATGGGAAAGTACGTGTGGCAAAAATAAAGACAATTAATGGAGAATTTACACGAGGAATTTCCAAATTATGTTTACTACCAAATCAAGACATTGATTGAAGTGCCCTTCAATGGTGGGGGGAAATGTTTAAGAGTTGGTAACCGAGTACTGACTGCAACTGAAACAATAGACATTTTATTTATCTGTTCTCTACGCACGTATATATTTTTGACACAAGTCATAATTTAGTATAACTAAAATTGTAATATTTATGGTTCAATAAAAGTTCTTACTTTTGGAATTGGTGGATTCAATTATTAAATACTGGGAGAATTCCCAACATCTTTACTCACAAAATATTAAAGAATCGTCACTGAACTAGTAAATAAAATATTTTCTTCTATAAGTTTTAAAATATCCTAGGAAATATCGAATATTTATGTCCACTTTCCACTTTACGTTGACCTTTAGAAATAAAAAAAAGCACACATATACACGTAATGGTCTCAAACTTTACATATAAATGATATTTTTACGTCGATGAAGCAATTAATAGTTGATTAAAATACAATATAAACACACAACTACACATAACCTAATGCTATACCGGCCATATTGACATAAGTAAACACAAGATATATGACATCACACGTATCATCGGTAGCGTTCGGAAATCCTCGGGTGGTGGTCGCAAACTGCAATGAAATGAAAACTGGTTCATTTCCTATTATTAGTTATTTTTGATATCAACTTTACTATTATAAATTAATATCTAAGCAAAACACGAAATATGCGTGTACTCTATTGCTGTATCACGTGCGTTGGACTTTTTGTTCGTATCAATTTTCTTCTACCAAAGCGTACCTTGCCGTTTTTTCTAGGATTTAACTTATTTTTCAAAAGTGTATCATGGGCGTACGAATTTTTTTTTAAAGGGGTTCATTTATGTGTAAAAAATTCCTTCAATCATATACGGTAAAATTTGTAAAAGGGATTATTTAATTTTTATATCATCGGCGTATGATGAAATTTCTAAAATGGGGTTCAATTCTATCTACCATAGGCGTGCCATATACTTTTTCAAATTTGTTTATTCATTTTTGTGTTCACTTTTGTAGGGCACGACTGCAAATTTTTAATTTTTTTGAAATCATTTTAGGAGGGAAAGTGTTTTGGTTGATACCACCGACGGAAAGTAACCTGGAATTGTACGAACGTTGGGTACTATCTGGCAAACAATCGGACATCTTCTTCGGCGGTACGGTAGAAAAGTGCGCACGGATAGTTTTACAGGAAGGAAATACTTTCTTCATTCCCACGGGGTGGATACACGCTGTGTACACCCCCATGGATTCGTTAGTTTTTGGCGGTAACTTTTTGCATTCTTATGGTATCGATAAACAGTTGAAAATAGCGCAAGTTGAAGATGCAACGAAGGTAAGTTTTTTTTGGTTCCTAACCTTGAAATGTCAAACTTCAAATTTTTCGTCATCAACAATGTTGCCGCGTTCTGTAGTAAATCTTTCATGGTTTTTTTTAGGTTCCACAAAAATTCCGCTATCCTTTCTTTACAGAAATGTTGTGGTACGTACTGGAGAGATACGTACATTGTTTATTAGGAAATTCGCATTTAACTACAGGCCAAGACGCTCCAATACCGCCGGATAGGTCGCATATACATCTCACCCAAGCCGAATTGCACGGTTTAAAGGTTAGTTTATATTTTTTTCCTAATTTTTTTGTTAACTAATATTTTTTTTATAGGAAATAGTTTTATACCTACACATGTTACCGCCCCATAAGAAAAACGTCCCTGATTTACTGAAAGATCCGATCTCGTTAATACAAGACGTCAGGACACTAATCGGACTTCATAGACAGGATAGTAGAGATCTGGCAATAACTGGAAGACCGATCCTTACAGGTATTATTTATTTTATATTAAAAAAACATTTGTTTATTTTATTACATTCGAAAAAATCAAATTTATCAAGACTTTCTGACAATTTAGACAACCTGGCAACATTGAAACCTAGTCCAAAGTAGATAATGAATAGTCCTAATGTAAAAACGCACTATGGTATACTTTGGCAAGTTTATCTGAAGCCGTGAAAGGAATGCAGTCGAAAACATTCGATATTGCCACGTTTAACTATGAAAAAGCTAAAGTGCTAAGTATATAGTGATAATAATTAGAAAAGGAACTTTTTATTAAACAATATGATTAAACGTTAATTCTTTAATGTGCTTGTTTCCTTGGATTTTTTCTATTAACAATATTTTTTCAATTAATGAATATTGAAAGATGAGCACTTTTCCAAATTTGTTGTGGGCTTCTTCAAGCTCTGGCAGCGTTGTACGAAAACCATTATTACCACACCCTCCGAATTACATAATTGGTGATTTTTATGGAAAGCTGACTTCTTATTGACAAGCGCGTGCTCTTCTCTCTCACTTCGTCAATTGACTGATACTGATTTATCCAGTGGCGTTGGTATTGTCAGTGACCTTTGTATTTTCAATTTGACTTGGTAAAATAGGTACCGTACGCCATTTGTCCGTCTATGACAGATATGCGCCATGTTTCCTCGCCTCTTACCGATGCCCCGTAGCTTCAGAAAAACTTGCCAAACTATACGTTTTCAACTAGGCATTCTTATCTCAAAATGTTTTGCTGTGAAGAATTTTTCATAAATTATGCCCAATTTTTATGTAAGACGTTTTTGTTTAAAATTGTATGTTATAATCCCCTTTTAAATGTTTCTTCTTACAACAGAGTCACTGCTATATTTAAAATACTGTTGAATTGTGAAAAACTTTTATTTTTTGAATAAATTCCAAAAAATTAAATTTATAAAGACTTTTAGAACATTTAGACAACCTGGCAACATTGAAATCTAGTCAAAAGTAGGTAATAATCAGTCCTAATTTAAAAACGCACAATGGCTACTAGGCATTATTATGTCAAAATGTTTTACAGACAAGAATTTTTCATAAATTATTCATAATTTTTTGTAAAAAAGTTTTTGTTTAAAAAAGTTATGATATAATTACTTTTTAGATGTTTCTTCTTACAATAGAGTCACTGATATATTTAAAATACTGTTGAACTTCAAAAAAAATTTTAAATGAATTCCAAAAAATTCCATTTATCAAAGTTTTTCAGAAAATTTAGACAACCTGGCAACATTGAAATCTAGTCCAAAGTAGATAATAATCAGTCCTAATGTGAATATATGTCAAAATGTTTTACAGTCAATAATTTTTCATAAATTATGCATAATTGTAAAAAACTTTTTTGTTTAATAATTTAGATGTAATTTCCCTTTAAATGGTTCTTCTTACAACAGAGTCACTGATATAGTTAAAATACTGTTGAACTTTAAAAAACTTTTATTTTTTGAATAGATTCCAGAAAATTTCATTTATCAACGCTTTCAGAAAATGTAGACAATCTGGCAACATTGAAATTTAGTCCAAAGTAGATAATAATCAGTCCTAATGTGAAAACGCAACATGGTACGTTTTCTAGTTGTCAAAATGTTTTACAGTCAAAAATTTTTCATAAACTGCATAATTTTTATGTAAAAAATGTTTTTGTTTAAAAATCTCATGATATACAGTTGGCAGAAGCAAACGTGAGCCCTGGTGGGCGTGTTCATGTCGCTGTAGTTGTATTTTTGTAGTAAAAATTCGATATTTTGAATCGATAACCAAATATCGATACCATAAATGTCAACTGTTAATAGATATGTAAACAAAGTCAAACTTGCTAAAAAAGTAACTCTAAATATTAATAAAAAAGTTTATATTGGACCAAAACTAAAACTACCGTTTGCTCTAAATGTCTATATTTTCAAATTACATGACTGTATTGATGTCATGAAAAAGAAGGGTCAAGTTTCTATGGAAAGCAGCAAAATATGAACTGGTTGAAGTCCAGTGTTACCGATGCAAAAATGAAAATTACCCGACCTCACTATTCAAATTATCATAATTTGTCAAAATCACCAAAAGGACACATTGGTTATCCAAATAAAGTCTTCGACCCCAGTCAATATGGTAAATCCCCAAAAACAATAGCCATTTTATGTATCCCTTCTACAAAATATTCGAAAAACTATTGGATCCAAATTAGTGAAATTGTCTAAAATCGGATAATCATCCTCGCATTGACAACACTGATACAGAAAGAATAAAATGATGTATGTTAATGAAATCACTATTATTTCGATTATATTTAACAATTACTAATG
Source organism: Galerucella pusilla (assembly GCA_910591695.1). Classification (NCBI taxonomy): domain Eukaryota; kingdom Metazoa; phylum Arthropoda; class Insecta; order Coleoptera; family Chrysomelidae; genus Galerucella; species Galerucella pusilla. The sequence goes on along the minus strand of CAJUYI010000536.1, from coordinate 127,758 downwards.
GACAATCGTTAACATTGACTCTTGATTGGCTGCTTGCGATGACCTTATTTTAGTTCGCATATTTTCCGGGGCTCATGTTTGGTTCTGACAACTGTAATAACTTTTTAAATGTTTCTTCTTACAACAGAGTCACTGATATATTTAAAATACTATAGAACTTAAAAAAAAAATTTCATTTTTTCAATAGACTCCAAAAAATTTCATTTATCAACGCTTTATGAAAATTTGGACAACCGGCAACATTGAAATCTAGTCAAAACTAGATAATAATCAGCCTGAATG
>CAJUYI010000536.1:96175-123313 GCA_910591695.1 Galerucella pusilla | reverse complement strand
TGCGCACTAACAATATTTATAGAGGGTTAATTTATTTCTAAAAATTTCTATTTCCGTTGGCGTGTGATGAAAATTTTAAAATGGGGTTAATTTATTTCAAAAAAAAATTGTACATTATAGACCCACAACTAATTTTTCAAAAGAAGTACCTTTATTTGTAAAAAGTTCCATTTCCGTGGGCGTAGTATGAAATTTTTTAAAAGGTGTTGAATTATTTATAAAAATTACCATTTTTGGTGAGCGTAGGGTGAATTTTTTAAAATGGATTCATCTATTTATGTAGTTCCATTTTCCGTGGGCGTAGTATGAAATTTTTAAATGGGGTTAATTTATTTATAAAAATCAGCATTTTTGGTGAGCATAGGGTGAATTTTTTGAAATGGGACTACCTATTTATGAAAAAAAATTTACATCATTGGCGTACGAAGTTATTTTTTAGAGAGGGTTAATGTATTCGTAACAATTTTATGGGCTTACGAAAATTTTTTTAAAGGATGTTGATTAATTTCTAAAAAATTGTTCTTTATGGGTGTACGCACATTATTTGTAGAGGGTTAATTTATTTGTAAAAATTTCCTTTTTTCATGAGCTTACAGAAGAATTTTGAAATAAGGTTAATTTGTATCTAACAATTTCTATTTTCGTTGCCTTGCGTTAAAATTTTTAAAATGGGGTTTATTTATTCAAAAAAAATTGTACACATGGGCGTACAACTGATTTTTAAAAAGAGGTACATTTTTTGTAAATAGTTCCAGTATCCGTGGGCGTAGTATGAAATTTTTTAAAAGGTGTTGATTTATTTATAAAAATCACCATTTTTTTGTGAGCGAAGGGCGAAAATGGGTTTATATGTTTATGAAAAAATTTTACATCATTGGCGTACGAAAATATCTTTTAGAGGGGGTTACCATATTCTTAACAATTTTATGGGTTTACGAAATATTTTCGAAATAAGGTTAATCTAAAAATTTTCCGAGGGCATTGGATACATTTTTTAAAATGGGGTAAATTTGTATTTTAATATTTTCTGTGGGCCTGGGATACATTTTCAAAATGGGGTAAATTTGTATTTTAAAATTTTTTGTGGGCGTGGGATAAATTTTTTGAGATGGGGTAAATTTATTTTAAAAAAATTGTTCATTATGAGCGTACAACAAATTTTTCGAAAGAGGTACATTTTCCGGGGACGTAGGATGGATTTTATAAAAGGAGTTAATTTATCATAAAAATCATTGGCGTACTATTTTTTTTAACAGGGGTTAATTTATTTGTAACAATTTCCATTTTTCGAAGGCGCTGAGAAAACTTTTAAAAAAGATTAAAATCATTAATGAGCGTCGAAATTTTTTTAAAGGTGCTTGATTTTTTTGTGAACAACCATCTTCCATGGAAGTCCGGTAAAATTTTTATAAGAAGTAGAATCATTTGAAAAAATTTCCTTTCATCATTGGCGTACCATGAAACTTATATGGGTTTGTTTTATATGTGTAAATTTTTATATCATGAGCGTACGATCAAATTTTTAAAAGCGTTTCCACTTTTGTCGCTACTTTTCATCTTAAAAATGGATTTGGTTTTTTATTTGTATTTTTTTCTTCTAGGTTTGTTACGAGATAGCCCACCCTCAATGCGTTCAACGACTATGCCCCGAATTCACCGGTTACATAAACGAAGACATGCCGAATTCGTGGGAATGTCCGATGTGCTGCAAATTAGGCAAAAACACCGATTACAGACCGAGACATTTCCGCGCGCGACAAAAATCCTCCGACATCCGCCGAATGTCGATAAGCTCCGACGCTTCCAGTGCTATAGACAATAAAATCCACCAAGAACATATATCGGACTCCGGTAGCGATACCGAACATAAAGACGTTAAAGAATTGTTACCGATAAAAAAGAGAAGATCCAGTGAAAGTGCGGAAATAGAGACTAAGAACGTGTCGCCCGGTGATCCCCCGAGAAAAACCGCATTTAGAATGCAGCTAGCCCACCAAATAGTCAGTAACTCCACCAAGGTATTAAAAAAACCGATGATAGTCGTTCGACCGGCTCCGATAATATCGACATCGATACCGACCAATAATCTATCGATGGACAAACGTTGTATGCTTCTAGTCTTCAAATATCTATCGCCTAAAGAACTATTAACGTGCGCCATGGTGTGTAAAAGTTGGGCCACCTTCACCGTAGATCCTTCTTTGTGGAAAAAAATGACTTTCAACCGAAAACACATTTCGTCCGACATTTTAAAAGGCATCGTTCGACGGCAACCGGAATGTCTCGGTTTAGATTGGTGTCATATAAACAAATTCCAATTACCGTGGTTGATTCAACGTTTAGGCCAACTCAAAGAACTGTCAGTTGTCAGTATCAACGTAAAAACCGCCATATCGTTAAAATCCAACCATTCCGCCGTTCTAGTTGCTCTCGATTTGAGTTTCATATCCGATTTCAACGATTCGGCATTGAGGGATATCATCGGACCGAATAACGATTCCAGAACCGGCTTGCCGTCGGAAAAAATCCGTTTTCGAAATTTGAAAGACTTGAAATTGGCCGGTACGGACGTTACCGACATAGCACTACGTTACGTAACGCAGTACTTACCGAAATTGCAATATCTAAGTTTGGGTATGTGTCCGAGGATCTCCGACGCCGGCATAGCTCAATTGAGCACCAAACCGGCGAATACCGTCACGAATCTCGTCAGTTTGGATTTGAGCCATTCGAAATTGGTGACGGAAAACAGCTTGGAGCATCTGTCGAAGTGCGAAAATTTGGTTCGGTTGGATTGTAGGCACGCGCTGCAAATTTCCACGCAGGCGCTTATCAAATTTGCCGCGAAGAGCGAGAAAGATTTGCAAGTTAGAGATATCAAATTGGTCGATGTTAGGCAAAAGTAAAATTCCAATAAAATAGGTTGGATATTTTTATCTTGAACGTGATTACCTATTCGTTCAATTTGAAAATTATTTCTTTGATCTACTTGGAACTTTGAAATTCTAAAACGTTTTTTGTTTGTTTAAGACCAAGCAATATTGACATTATGACAAAAAAAACTAATAGACCACGACATGCGCCATCTATGAACGTTTGCACCAATTTCTATTAAAGTTGAGTGGCGCTTTGAGAACGTTTTGTTTTGCACCATGAACAACTGGTCATTTTGAGCTGCATTAGCTTTTTTTTCGGGCCGAGATGGGAAACTCATGTTCGAATAGGTCTTTAACCAGTACCCAGTGTTGGACTCATCCCCCCTACGAGAATGCCTACCACCCAAACCCACCTCAAACTCGCCGTTACTCCCAACTTGGAATCACTACCCTAGCTACTCCAAGACGGGCGTCGGTCCCTCACATACTCTCAGTCATATTCTCTCTTCTATCACTCGTACCTCTCACATGCCATGTCGAGTCCTTCTTTCCTAATCATGCTCTTTACTACGCCACTTATCTCCATCCATTTCTCCTCGCCCCTCAACATAATCTCCACAATATTTTACCAAAATATCTCCTCTCCCGGTTTATTTTCCAACTTCTTCAAAACTTCCTCTTTCTTCCAACATCTAAACACATTCCCACATCATCATCCACTTCATATCACTCAGACACTCCAGTTTCCCAATATTGTGGAGGTAACCCACTCTCGATCTATGCCCCGTGAGCATCTGCGTCAAGAAGTAGTTTACCTCTCCGAATGTCCGGTCCACCCAATTTCTCCTGCTCCTAATCGCTCCTTTTAGCGCGCCCTCATACTCATCCCACCTTCTCTCCATTTCCTCATCCATCCATTCCTGTACTTCATCTCTGGTCGCACCCCTCCATCGTTTCTGTCTGGCTCTAGCCATCAAATCTAATGGATAGGACCTTGACAGTAGGTGTGGGTAAAATAATCAAATAATCGATTAATCGGGTGATCCATTAATCGATATATAATCGATAATCGAACAATCGAAAATAAGCAAATAATCGACAATATCGAATATTTGGAAAAAATCGGTGGATCGAAAATAAAAGTTTTTAGTTAAATGGGAATCTATTTTTCTATATTATTCCTGCTGCCATTATGAAGAAATTAGATCATTTACTTGAGTACACTTAAAGATGATTTACACATTCCAACATGCATATTTATCATTTTTTGATACTTATTGATTTATATTGAAAGTAAATTATTTTCGATTATTCGATTACTCTCGATTAACCGATTATTTTTGATTACTTAATTGATTATTTTCAATTATTCGATTATTCTCGATTTATCGATTAATTGGAAATAATCGATTATTTTATATAATCGATAATACTTTTTGATAATCTGCCAGTCCACCTACTGTCCTGTACGCCTGCACCACCCTCTGCACCCGCAGGAGTATTCTAACCCTCGCATTCACCCCTGCTTTCTCACCCCACACTTCCGCGCCATACAACATACTCTGCTCTACTGTACTACCAATTACCCTCCTCTTCCACTTTCCCGGTCCTTTATTACCATTACCCATTAATCTTCCCAGCCATGCTGCCCTTACTTTTGCCTTCAACAAATGGGTTTTGAAGGAAAATTGGCTATCCAATCACACCCCTAGATATTTCTCCGCTTCCTCCAAGCGAAGCTGCACTTAGCTAAGCTTAGAGACTCGCTCGCTTATTTTCCATTCATCCTCAAAGTGGAGATTTCTAACCTAACATTCATGTGTTATCATTGATACATCGGGCTTTCGTTTTCCGTCTTCCAATTTCATGTGTGCTTTTTTTCATTTTTGAAGAAGGATGTTTATGGATGATTATCGGGAAGTATTGGATATTCTTGAAAATTGATTTCCAAGAAGACGGTACAACCGTAAAAACTATTCTGAAGAATTGGATGAAATAACCTTTTTACAAAGGTTTCGCTTGACCAAGCCAACTGTTTTACAACTCATAGAAATGCTGGAAGATTCTTTGGAGCATTTTTTACTGTGTTTTCCATTATAAACTATTTTCTTATTTAAAAAACATGAATAAAATTTCAAACCACAAAAACGAAATCTATTGTGGCTAACCCTAATGCAATGCGCTTTTAAATCCATCTATTAGGGTGGATTACTCCCTTACTCACTCCTTATTGTTACAATTTCTTGTGAGTCCTGGCTTCAGAAGTTATTTTATAATTTTTAAATTTTAACTTTTTTTCAATGATGGGAGAAAGCAGTTTTTTATTCTTAAAATGAATTGCGAGAAATTGAAGGGCGGCAATATGCAAAAGCAATGTTTCGGCGGGCATGGCTCGTTGTTTTTTCATCAAAAGATTCCGATTTGATATTTGGTCCCCCCTAATAAAAAAGTCTGCTCACGCCTATGCCGTAGATCCTTCTTTGTGAAAAAAAATGTCTTTCAACAGAAAACACATTTCTTCCGACATTTTAAAAGGCATAGAGAAATAAAAAAAACTCACCTTAAATAGCGAGGTTGACAACACTTAGCTAAGAAGCAGAGCAAAACATTGGTGCAACTGAACTTTAACTAAGTGACCCTTAAATTTTAAACTCGCCATAGCTATTCCAAGCTTATGCTTCTATTGGTGCAAACGACCACTAGTAAAATCAACTACGTAGTATATGAAACTGATATATTTTCGACTCGCAAAAATACGCTATTTTCTTGTTTTTTATTTAATAACACGAAACCTTCCAGTTTTTTCGAATTTTCTCCGTTCCCAATTATCCCATCACTTTGCTGAAAAACGCGAAGTATTTGTATTTTTATTATCCACAATTTTGTGAGCAACATTTTCGAATCGAAAATATACCAGGTTCATATACTAAGTAGTGTCTTTTACTAGATGACACAGTTCGGATTCTCTTAGGATTTTTGTCATAAAAATGTACCTATTGCTTGGCCTATTCCGTGACATGGCTCGGTGATAATGTGTTCCCAATAGATTTTCTCGAGTAGTTTGTGCTTCTGATCACTTTACTTTACCAAACGTTTCATATAACATACAGGGTAGATCAGAAATATGTCGCGTGTAAATAATAACGCTGAATTTTGTAACATATTTGTGACACTCTGTACAGTAAATATAGATTCTTTTTTTAATATATTATGGTCTGTTCATTTATTAACCAATTACTTATACCTTATTTTGTAAATTGGGAATATTAAGTTTATATTCTTTTTTTTTGTATTAGGTATTTTCAAAAAAGATATTTTATGATGTTTTTCTCGATTTTCGTATTAAGAGATCAATTTTTTGAAAAATTCATTATTGATAACAAAAATTACAGGATGAACATATTTGACGTGAGATGTCGATCTTTTTACATTGTTGCCAATAGGAGTTCAGTTTAATGACAGTATAGACAACAATAATTTGTTTTTATTGACAAGAATGACAGTTAATGTCTACCATTTAAATCATTGCGTACATTTACATTGCTTTATTGAAACATTGTATACACCCCCTCGAAATAAAAAAAAAGTTTCAAGTAACGGAATTCCCAACGCATCGGTGGCCAATACTTCTGGGAAATTTTGGCAAGTCACCATTTCATTTGTTATCTGTCACTAGTTGTGTCAGATGTCAGTGGAACTGTCATTCTTGTCATAAAAACCATACTGACCTTAAACTGAAATCCTCTGTTAGTGTTTTTTCACGAAACTGCTTAAATAAATATTTTATTATGAACTTGATACATTTTTCATCTACAAATTTCACTACCTACCAAAGTTGTCTCATGATTTTTTAATGTGATTTGCGCGCATACATTTTGTTTTGAGAAGTTATCAAAAAAAATCAATTTTCGATATTTTCTTTTCGTGCAATTTCAAAGTGCAGCACCCTTTTTTTGTATAAAAAGTATTATTAGAGGGTAGAAAATATATTTTCGGTTTAATTTGTATAAATTTATAGTACAATAAATTTTTTTACAAAATCTATCCTATTTTTTCTTGGGGGGTCCAAAATATCCATAATTTTTACCAGTGGAGTAATAAATAATATCCCCGTTATGCCGAGACCGATATATACAGTGCGCATCATGAAAAAACTGGTACAACGTACTGTAACTGTAGAGTAGGGAGGGTGAGTGAAGGCTCACAGCACTTATGCCACATGTGACCCATTGTACATCCTACGGAGGAGTGTTCCTAGGTCATCGTCCATTCTGTCCTTCCCAGGAAGGTGGACAGGTCACTAGGAGACATTTCCTTTATATCGGCAGGTGTAGGCCAAGACTCGCCGAACACACACTTTCTTATTGACGATAACTCCGGACAATCGCATAAGACATGACTGACAGTTTCATCTTCCTGTTCACACATCCTGCATAGAGGTGTCTCACTAGCCCCATTGTATGGAGGTGTTTCCTTAGTTGACAGTGGCCAGTCAGAAATCCTACTGTTGAACGTAGGTTTTTCCTGGTCATCGCCAAAAATTTCTTCGGCGCCAGCTTCCCAGGGTGATCTGCATCCTTTGATTCCATCCCATTTCTTAAGGGATTGAGCATGGGTGTAACGTTTGGCTAGTTCCGCAATTGTCGAAGTCGTTAGGCCGTAGGTGTCATTGGGTCCTAAAATTTTTAGTCCATCCGCTTCCCTGGCTAAAGAATCGGCAATGCGATTTCCTTTACTCCTGTCGTGCCCTTTAACCCACCTCAGGATAATATTGTTATCTGCCGAGGAGTTAGCTGAATCTTGGTGGCACTATAAGTAGTACTAGCCCCGATATAACACGTTGTCTGTTCAAGGCTAATAGGGCTTGTCTACTATCAGTGCAGATTATTATGTTGTTGCCAGAAATTCCTCTTCTGGTTAGTTCTTTTGTGGCAATTGAGATACCAGCCAGTTCTGTTTGAACCACGCTGGTATTGTTTCCCATTCCCCACTTAATCCTTAGGCTTAGTGCTCTCGAGTAAACTCCACATCCTGAGCCTTCTTTCATTTTTGAGCCGTCTATATTTATGCGTATTGCATTTGCAGCATCTGGCTCTGTGTTCTGTTTTATTTGTATTTTGTAGGGTTTATTAAACACAAACCTGGGTTCAATTGAATCATTGGCTGCCTGCAGAAGTATCGCAGTAAGCGCTTCTTGCCATAGTCTTAACCTCAATTGGCCCACTCCTACTTCGGGGTTTACACCAGCCATGCGTAATCGTACCATGGCCGTTAACACAACCTCCTTGACGTACAGGTCCAGAAGGGTCAGACCAGTAATTAGTTCCATTGCCGCGGTTGGTCTCATGGCTCCTGTGATGTTTAAACAAGCCATTCGCTGTATTTGATATAATTTTTGGATGGCCGTTGCTTGTAGAACCTTCGGTCCCCATACAAGGCCGTTGCTTGTAGAACCTTCGGTCCCCATGCAATTGCTCCATACGTTAACATGGGTCTTATTATTGCAGTGTAGTTCGGTGTAGATCCAGGTGACCACACGGAGTGACAGACCCCATGTGCGTCCCACTGTCCTCCGACACTGCTCATAAGCCACATATGCTCTTTTTTCCCTGCTGTGTAGGTGAGAGTTCCATGTTAGTTTCCTGTCTTTTCATCTCTTTTCAGTTATTAAATTGAAGATCACCTCCATAGTTCAGTGTAAACCAGAACCTCGCGAAAAAATCCAACCGTACCGTATGCCACACTGCGCTGGAGTAAATGCAGCCAACTATCCTGTTAAAATCACAGCTTAGTTTTAGACTTTCAAGTGGTATAAGTGTCTCTATTCCAAATCTTGAGGAGATACCAGAGTCTCGACACATGACCAGGGAACCATTAAATTTTCATCTTCTGTTAAGCTTTCCCAGGCTTCTTCTGTCAGGAGTCATAAGCGTTCTCTGTTTTGTCGAATCTATTGGATTAAGACCCATGAAAGCGTCTCAAAGTTAACACATGAAGTTTGACATCGCGTCAAATGAACCCCCCTCGTAGGCCACGTCTGCGCAGTACAAGAGAGTGCCAAATAGCTTCTCATCCATCGTACCCACTCACCTTTCATACCTTAGGTGCGCACTATACCGTAGGTTAGGTAGTTTTCATAGTGGTTAACATCAAGGGGTCCCACACCCCCCGTGTTCTTTAGTACCCTCCATTGCCGAAGGGGTCGCTGCAATACCAAGCAGTTTATAGTATATGCCACTAGCTAATTTTGGCACAGGATTCTCGAAAGTTTTCCGTTCCTTATCCCATTTTATCCGATGGGAGGAGTGGCAAAGAGACTGGGATGGATGGAAGGAGATTAGCGATAAGGACTGGGAGGATGAAAAGAGGGAGGGAATAGAGGTGAAGGCTGGAAATCCAATGTCGGGGATGAAAAGATAAAAGTGGTGACTAAGACAGTGGAATGGGGAAGGGGATTCAGAAGATGTTTTGAGATGGGTAACCGATGCTAGGAAAAAAAGAAGAGGCAATGGAGTGGGTTAAGGAGGTACGCACTACGGGAAAAAAAGGTACAAGGGTGAACGCGAAGGAGTTAAACTGTCGTATGAAGGGTGCTTGTAGGGATGAGAGGAAGGTGTTTCATATGATGAGTCGACTGTTTGGGGAAGTAGGGAGCAAGGTCAGCGTTGGGCTACACAGGCTTTGGCTGGCAAGTGGAGATGTAGGTGCTGAGGAAGATGATCGCGTGGGTGAGAGCAGATGGGACGAAGGTGGCAATTCATACAGATAGGGAAAAGGAGGTCAGGAATGAGGCGGTAATCCTGGAGAATATTGGAGAAGTCAATCAGGAGGGGATAAAAAGGATTAAGAAGGGTTTGAGGGAAATGGATGAAAAGTGGGTGGATAGACTTAAAGGAACAGGGAGGTGGTTATAGAAGCAAAGAAAGGGGTTGAGGTCAGGGGAATTCTGAGGGATGTGGAAAGGGTAACAGGAGCTAGAGCGGTGGAAGCGGGAAGGACAACAAAAACCATTAAGATGGTGGGGATAGATCCGTGGAGTGAAGAAGAAGTGTTAAGAAAAAAAATAGAGGAATTGATTGGGGAAGGGACAAGGGTGATGACAGTGGTGAGGGAGAGGAACGGGATGAAAATGGTGGTGGTGAAGGTGGAATGGTAGAAACCGGAAGCCTTACTAGGAAAACTGGAGATTAAGTTGGACTGGAATAGGGTGAATATCGTAGAGGGGAGGGCAGATGCTTTGGATGTGGAGTGAAGGGCCACCAGGTAGCGGGGTGTAATGCCAAGAGAGTGGTGAATATAAGTGAATGCTGGCTATGTAAGTGCGTGGAGCACATGGCCTTCCTTTGTAGAGTATGTGGGGAAAGAGGGCACAAGCCAGGTGAGACAGAATGTAGTAGGGGAAGGAAGGGAGTGGATGAAGACGGAGAGGGAAAACATGGGAGGTACCCTCTGGACCCCTCAGAGGGGTCGAGTCTGGACAAATAGGAGGGAGGAAAAAGCAGACCGCGGGAAGAAAAAATGTAGAGGTAGATAGAGGGTGTTATAGATGAATCTAGTGAAGAGCATGATTAGGAAAGAGAAGGCATGTGAGAGGAAGGAGTGATAGAAGGGAGTAGATGACGGAGAGTGTGTGAGGGACCGCCGCCCACCTTGAAGTATGCTAGGGTAGTGATTCCGAGGAGGGAGTAACGGCGAGCTTGAGGTGGGTTTGGTTGGTTGGCATTCCCTTGGGGATGAGTCCAACACTGTCTGGGTACTGGTTAGGACCCATTCGAACATGAGTTTCCCATCTCCGCCCGAAAAAAAAATTCCATTTTATCCATCTGTAGAAAACTCCCAGTCAACCAATCCCCTTCCACAGGCAAGTCATTTACCTTTCCTTTATAAAACACTCAAGGTGGTTTATATACAAATCGTCCGAGCTGAGAACTTTATTTTTTCTACGATTTAATAGGCAAGTTGAACACTACGACTTTGTAAAAAAAATCGACAAAAGCTGTTTAAATAATACTCGAATCTTACTTAATATTTTAATACACATCACAACTTCTTTTTCAACACTTGGTACTTAAAAAAATGATCAACTTATTCTAAACAAATAAATGAAAAAAAAACAATTGTTTCACCAAAATTTTAATACAATTTAATAGTAAACTTTTCCCTGACACTTACTCCGGGTTTCCTAACAATCAATATTCTGTCTTCGTTGCTATACGAAGTCTCCAACTCCACAGTACCCAAAGTGTCGCTGTTTAATCTAGCTCCTTGTATACTTGCAGGAGGACCGATAATCACCAACTTTTCTATCCACTCCTTCGTAGGATAATCGGTCTTATCCAAGGACGCACCACTTAAAACGTTATTTTCGAAAGAAAAGTGAACGTACAAATATCTTTTATTTTTATACTCGTAGCTCTCTCTATCGTCCACGTACAAATACCCGCTGGCTTTCTTTTCGGCGTCCAAAGCTACGTACAAAGTATAAGGATCGTTATGCGTTAGACTGGAAGATCTTCTCGGTCTGTCTTTTCTCGATATGATACTTCCTCCTCTATAAAACGCCAAACTCTTGTCCAACGACACTGGAATGTTGTAATTTCCCGTTCCTTGGTACAATTTGAAATCTTCTATGTCGTACCAATACTCGGAAGCGCCACCTGGTAGATAAACGTTAACGCTAGACACACCCGGTTCGGCTATTACTCGAGAAAGAACGGAATTTCCTACGAGAACTTCGTTATCGATATCGAAGACGTTTTCGTCTTTTGGGTAGTGATAGAAGAGCGGTCTAATGACTGGCTCTCCGGTGGTTTCGTGCTGGAAGAAGAGAGTGTACCAGAGAGGTAAGTGGGCGTATCTTAATCTGTAAAATAAAACTTTATATTTCACTTGTCACTTATAGGGCTGGGCGATTATCAAAAAACAATCGATTATCGATTGTATAAAATAATCGATTAATCGGAAATAACGGGTTAATATTCGATAAATAATAATCGATTGTTAATCGATTAGCAATAATTGATTATTGATCGATTTACAATCGACTATGAATTGATTAAAAATCAATCAAATATCGATTGATAATCGATTAACAATCATTCGATTTTTGTAATCATCAATAACGGATAAATTTTAATTAATGCATCATTGGGTTTGAACATAGAGTTAGACCATGAGGAAAATTCTGTTAATTGTCTTATAATAAATCGATAACTAATTTTTTCGATAATTTGATTATTTTCGATTATTCGATTATTTTAGATCATTCGAATATTTTCGATTAATCGATTATTGATCATTTTTTAAAATATATATTGATTAATCGATTATTTTTTTAAAGTATATATTGATTAATCGATTATTTTTCGATCAATCGATTTTTTTTCGAATAAACGATTAGTTATCTTCTGTATGTTCCTTGTGGTATATTATTCATTCTTTTTTTAATTTCTTGGGAAATTAAACCACAATATTTTTAAATTCTTTATTTCAACGTTTCGGTAGCGTTCCAGCTACCGTTGTCAAGAAAAAATAAGTAGAAATTAATTTTTATCCCTAACTGACACAACAGAAAAAATTTGACAACTATGAATGGACCTTAATAAAAATTTTATAACAAAATTTTGCAGTCTTAAACTTCAAAATATTTTTGATTGTCTAGTTGTCAAATTTTTTCTGTTGTGTCAGTTAGGGATAAAAATTAATTTCTACTTATTTTTTCTTGACAACGGTAGCTGGAACGCTACCGAAACGTTGAAATAGAGAGTTTAAAAATATTGTGGTGTAATTTCCCAAGAAATTAAAAAAAAAAAACGATTAGTTCTTCCGAATATTACATTGTAAATATTTATCGATTATTTTAGATCATTCGATTATTTTCGATTACTGAATATTTTTTAAAATATATATTGATTAATCGATTATTTTTCGAATAAACGATTAGTTCTTCCGAATATTACATTTTAAATATTAATCGATTATTTTAGATCTTTCGATTATTGAATATTTTTTTAAATATATATTGATTAATCGATTATTTTTCGAATAAACGATTAGTTCTTCCGAATATTACATTTTAAATATTAATCGATTATTTTAGATCATTTGATTATTTTCGATTATTGAATATTTTTTAAAATATATATTGATTAATCGATTATTTTTCGATTAACTGATTATTTCCGAATATTAATTTTTTTCGATTATTTGATTATTTTCGATTAATCGATTATTGATTATTTTTTAAAATATATATTGATTGATCGATTATTTTTCGATTAACCGATCATTTCCGAATATTAATTTTTTTCGATTATTTGATTTATTTTCCATTAATCGATTATTTTAGATCATTCGATTATTTTCGATAAATCAATTATTGATTATTTTTTTAAATATATATTGATTGATCGATTAATCGATTATTTTACCCCCCCAAGTCACTTGTCAACATGTATTTGATCTTATTGTATGCAAAATAAACTTTATAAATAATTCGACTAACCTCAAAGCATTTCTGATTCTATTTTTAATATCATCAGGGAACAAGTACGGTTCCCTCCTTCTAGTATCAATATGCGCATGCGCCCTGTAAAACGGCAACCAAACAGCCGCTTGGTACCATCTTTGCAGCAACTCCGTATCGGGATTGTTAAAGAAACCTCCAATGTCGGCACCGCAAAAACTGATACCTCCTAGAGCTTCTGCTAAGCACATGGGGTAGCTGATGGCCAAATGCGACCATTCCGCAGCGTTATCACCCGTCCACATGGCCGTGTAACGTTGAGAACCGGAAAAGTGTCCTCTGGTTAGGATGAAAGGACGTCGGTTGGGTGAGCGTTGGAGGAGACCTTGAAATGTAACTTTCGTCTGTAATTAAAAGAAAATTATCAACTAACTTTGATAAAGTATTGAATTACTTACATGCGCTAGAGCGTACTCGTTATGTACGTCTCTATGTTCCCATCCGCCGTGGTGGATGCAATCCTTGGGCATGGTTACTTCGGGTCCGTTGAAGACGGACGGTTCGTTCATGTCGTTCCAAATATTTACATCGTGTGTGGTTCCTTTGAAGTTTTCCAAGGAATACAAATTTTTACAGTATTCTATTGTTTCTGGTTTGTAGAAATCCAAGTAACTGCTCGATCCCGGCCAACACCAACCTTCATATACGTTACCGTCTTTATTTTTTACGTAGTAATCGTTGGATAGTGATTCTTCGTGGACAAAGTAACCTGAAAATTGGATGGTAGGTAGGGCTGGGCGATTATCAAAAAGTATAATCGATTATATAAAATAATCGATTATTTCCGATTAATCGATTAATTGAAAATAATCGATTAATCGAAAATAATCGATTAATGAAAATAGTCGATTAATCAAAAATAATCGATTAATCGAAAATAATCGGTTAATCGAAGGTAATCGATTAATCGAAAATAATTTAATAATTAATAATTTATAATTAATATAAATCAATAAGTATCAAAAAATGATAAAGATGCATGTTAAAATGTGTAAGTCATCCATTAGTGTACTCAAAGAGATGATCTAATTTCTTGATAATGGCAGCAGATATAGAAAAAAAGATTCCCATTTAAAACTAAAAATTAAAATATATATTATACCACAACGTACAGTTTTTGTTTGCTTTTTCTGTGAATGAAACTACAATAATTCTACTTGATACTTTATTTTCACCACTTCCAGCTACCGTTATCTAAAATTATGAAAAAGGATAAATCGATTAATTGATTATTTTCGATTAATCGAGTGTTTCCGATCAATCGATTATTTTCGATCCACCGAATTTTTCCAAATATTCGATTTTTTCGATTATTTGGTTATTTTTGATTAATCGATTATTTTGGATCGTTCGATTAATCGATTATTTCAGATTGTTCGATTAATCGATTATTTTCGATTGATCGATTATTTTTTTAAATATATATCGATTAATCGGGAGACCGATATTTTTCGATTAATCGATTATTTTGCCCGCCCCTAGTAACAGGTTCAATCGGATAGCAAATAAATGTACACTTTTTTGTTGATACAGTTATAGAGAAGAAGAAGTTATAGAAGAGCTAGCACATATATCATGATTAATTTTTGAAGGATCGGTGACAATTGGTTAAATAACGTTTCAATCAACAGACAGACTTTAGACCACAATTTAATTTAGTATATTACGTAACGTGTGTGGTAAGGAGCATTTTACGCACGAATGGAAAAGTTACGCACGATGCCGCGTAGCGGCGAGTGCGTAATTCCGTGAGTGCGTAAAATGCTCTACAACACGAGTTACGTACTATACTTTACCTACGACCTACTTGTACTTGTATTTTTCATAAAAAGCATAAGAAATAACAGTTACATAATTAGAGGTGCTTGGTAAACTCCACCTCTATTACTCTATTACCAATGAAAGAAGCACAGTAAAGAACTAACGTTTAATCATTATTATTATATTGTTGATAATCGAAAGTCCATTTTTCAATTATAATCAATACATATACATAGCCCTTTGTGCTTTTCACAGTTAAACGTGGCCATATATAATGTTTTCAAATAGTAAATTTTGAATAAAATGGAGACGTCTATTGACAGTTGCTAAGATGTTGCTAGGGAAGCCGTGCGATTTACTTTACAGCTGTGCGTTTTTTTTACAGTGCGTAATAGCTGTCATTACATTGATACCGACTGTGTGTTATTGACTGATTACAGGGGGGGTCGTAGGTAAAAATATTTATATGGACATAATTACCTGATTCCCTTTTGATGTGAGGATCGATAATAACCACCAATTTTCTACCGGTAGCTGTTAAATTGTTAACCATTACTTCGGGATGGGGAAATTTGATTGGATCCCATGTGAAATATTTCTTTGAATTAGTGTACTCGATATCCAGCCACATTACATCTACTGGCATATCGTTAGCATCAAAGTTTTGAACCACCTAAGTCAAGAAATGAAAAAAAAAAAAACATAAAAACAGATAAATAAATTTAAAAATAAAAGCTCCCGCAGGGGAGTGTACTGGGCCCTTTACTCTTTATACTGTACATAAACGACATTAGGTACTTAAAACATTGTTTTGTTAATCTTTATGCAGATGATACAGTTTTGTCAGTATCAGGCACCAACTTTGAGATAATTTCAGAAACAATAAATGAAGAATTAAATATTTTGAAAAACTGGCTTTGCTTCAAAAAGTTAAAACTAAACCCTAGTAAAACAAAGTGTATGGTTCTTGGTAAAAAATTCAGTGACTCAAACATTGTAATACAAATTAATTCTGAAACTATTGAGCAGGTTACTGAAGTAAAATATTTAGGGGTACAGTTGGATCCGCAATAAAACTATGTTATCATGTCGATTACATGTGCAAAAAATTGGGAAAAAAGATAGGGTATTTTGGCAGGATATCAAATAAATTATCACGTCAACAAATAGTGTATAATTCTATTATCTATCCCCAATTCACCTATTGTATGTCATTATTAATTTATTGCAATAAAGAGGATATAAATCGTATACAAATTTTGCAGAACAAAGCGATGCGATTTATATTGAGATGCAATAGGTACACCAAAATAAACGATATGTTACAAAACTTGAAATTTTTTAATATTCATCAACTGGTTCAAGAAGCAAATTTAATTTTAGTTTTTAAAATAAATAAAAATTTAACGCCAAGGTATTTGCTTGAAAACGGAGGACATGTTGTCTTACAATTTGAGATCAGGAAACGATTATTATATTGATAGGTATAATACACAAATACAACAACGATCACTATTTGTCGAAGGGGTAAGGCAATATAATGATCTCCCTCTTACTGTAAAAACTGCTCCCAATGTACGAATCTTTAAAAATAGATTAAGAAAAATGTATTTACAAACATAATTTTTATATTAGCTTATAAAAACTGTGTACTGAAATGAATATTGTAAACTAGCTTTGGGCTAAATAAAGTATTTATTTATTTATTTATAGATCACCTAAGTATTAAAAACAGTACTTACCGTAGTTACATCATCTTCATCATTGTAGTTCCATCGACACTGATGCGAAGCCAGTGTAAAATATTGAGGTAAAGGATGAACTCCAGTTAAAGAAGCATACTGCTTAACGGCGTCTTTAGGTGTTGGGCCCAATAAAACGAATAAATCAACGATTCCACTTTCACTCATAAAATGTACATCTACATTATTGTCATTTGAAGAACCTAAAAAAATAATTATTAATAATTGTATTGAACTATTAAATATTGAAAACTTTACCTGAAACTAAGTTTACAATAGAAGCAACAATACCGTCTTTACTGTTGTTTATATCAACCCAAGTCTCAGCGGCGTTGTGCCAGAAAACTCCCACAGTTCTTTTGGAAGAGTGAGCGTAAACAACTGGGATAGCCCCGTATATCGCCATAGTGGAATCTAATTCATATTCAAACACATCTAAATTGTACAGACGATATGGGTCAACTCCACCAGGGCGGGTTGTTTTTAAAGGCAGTCTAAAATAAAACCAACATGAAATTTCTCCTTTAAATTATACTAAGATATGAAAATAAATCTTACTGGTCGGCATGTTCGGGTAAACCGTATATTCTCAAGGCTCCAGGAAAACTAACATCGACACCAACAGCAGAAGGACCTTTAGGTTTACTATCATGATGGCTCTTGAAGTTTTCCTCCCACGCTCCTGGATCTTCAGGGACTTGTTGCCCATCTTCAGTCTCCAATTTAAATAAACATTATGAAACATAACATTTTTTATTTTTATAACTTACCTGCTCTTGTTTCTTTCTGTAGTGTTCAAAGGTAAACAGTCCTCTTCCATTGATAATACTTACAAGCTCATCTTTATCATAGAATTCAATTTTAAAAGGTCTTGCATGTATAATAGCCTTATTTGTGTTATATTCAATAGAAACAAACTCTTTATTCCTTTCTATTAGTTTTAACCTAGAACAAAATACACATAAATGTATTAACAAGTGTTTTCAGAGATAAATGAAAATAAGATAAGCTATCAGATTAAACATAGATTCTATTTATAACAACTACTCTTTTGACTCACTTGGCTACTTGGGGTTCTCCATTCAATGCAAGTTGTGGCCTGTATCTCTGATATAAAGGAGAGGCTTCATCAATTTGCAGCCTAAAGATATTTCCACTGATAGCTGTTAAAGAAAACTTGAAAAGGACTCCAGCTTCAGTGTTTAATAACTTTGCTTCAATGGAATTGTCTGTAACTTGTAATTGTTCCAAGTCTAATTCATATTTGCTATCACCCGGTTTTACACCTCTTAAACGTCTGAAACATATTGGTAGATATAATAATTGTTAAGAATTTATTATTATTATCTACAAACCTGCAGAAACTGCTTTGATCACAAGTTTTAAAATTATTCTTATCTACTGCAAAAACGAGAAGCGTAATTGAGAGTATTATATAAATGTACCTGGAAATAAAAAAAATATGCTTTCAATACATGTTTTTATAAATTGTAGAAATAACTTACGACCAGTGATACGCCATGTTGGCAAACCGGCTATTTTTTCTTGAACAAAAAATGTAGGCTTATAGTTTTTTAATCACATACAAAATTTTGTAAAATTAATATTTACTAGTTTACGAAAAACGAATATTTTACACATTCATCGCTAATCATAAAGAATAATCTAGAGCTATTCTTTTTTAACTTATCAAACTTAACCTAAAATGATATGTCAAAAGATCAGATGACGTTTACTAAACAACCAACTAACGTGCACCACACGATCCAATCATAGATGATGGATCCAATCACAGTCCAATCATATTTTTGACAAGTTCAAATAAAAGGGATCTTTTTTTTTTGAAAAGTATCGTTACAATCGGTTTGACAATTTAATAATATGAAGATTTTGAATGCCATAAATACAAACAAGTTACCACCTATAATGATTTGTGGCATATTGTGCACTTTTTCTAGTGGAAGACATGTAGATGAAGCGCAGCAGGATGGCATTGACCGTGCTTCGGAGGGTTGGATGAGGGAGGCTGGAAGTGGTTCACCCCTAATCTCTCATAAAAGTCTCCGTAAAGGGGTTGTCCTACCTGACACGGCGCGTCCTAATGGCTGATAGGGTGTCTCCAGAGGAAGTGGGTGGTCAAGGGACTCGTGCTCTTCGAGCTGTAAGGGCCTCATGACCTACCAACCCTCGGGATAAGCAATAAATAAGGCTCCAGTATGGGAACCCGAATAGTTGCTCGCGGATCAAAGGGAATAGAGTAGTAAACCTCGATAAAAAAACCAGCAGCATATGGGAGGCAGCAGCTATGTTGTGTGATTGTAGGCAGCGGAGAGCGGAGGCCACTGCGTCCGGAGGCAACCGTGAGAAAAAGCATAGAGGAGTAAACCTCGATAAAGCAATCCGTAATCTATGTTGTTAGCAACCGTGACAATGGATGTATGGCTGCGCAAAAGTCAGTCAGTAACGGTGCCTCTGAGATACTCCCAGAGTACCCAGCCTTACTAACATAAGCGGGGCTCTGTGGTGGTGGACATTCAATTCCCTAGCTACTCATGGGATGTAGTATGGAGTATGTAAGGAAAGCGGAACAGGAAGCAGTGGAGGAAGAAAGAGAAGGAAATGGAATTTTTGGGAAATCGAGGCTGGTGAAACGAACACCTGATAAGGCGGGAGAGACAAGTGAGTGGAGCTATACTGGGGTGAAAAGGAAGGAGGTATCGCCTCTGGAGAATAAGGAGCAGGAAGAGGAAAGAGAAAGGAAGAGTGGAAAAGAGGAAGAGTGTAGAGAGATTGAAGGAGATGGTAAGGCGACTGGAGAAGAGGGTGAAAAGGCTGAAAGAGCAGTAAAGGTAGTTGAGGGGCGGGTCAGGGAATTAGAGAGATTGAGGAGAGAGGAAGGTAGGAAGGAGAAAATGCAAACAAGATGGGAGGAGGGGAAAAGAGACTGGGATGGATGGATGGAGATTAGAGATACGGACTGGGAAGATGGAAAGAGGGAGGGAATAGAGGTGAAGGTGGAAATCCAATGTTAGGGGATGAAAAGATAAAAGTGGTATGGGTGACTAAGGAAGACAGTGGCATTGAGAAGGGGATACAGAAGATGTTTAGGAATAGGTACCCGATGCTAGTTGAAAAAGGAGAGGAAATGGAGTGGGTTAAGGAGGTACGCACTACGGAAGGAAAAGGTACAAGGGTGAACGCGGAGGAGTTGATCTGTCGGATGGAGGGTGATTGTAGGGATGAGAAGAAGGTGTTTGATATGATGAGTCGACTGTTTGAGGAAGTGAGGTTAGCGTTGGGCTACACAGGCTTGAGCATGTGGAGATGGAGCTGAAGAAGGTGATCGCGTGGTTGAGAGCAGATGGGACGAAGGTGGCAATTTATACAGATAGGGAAAAGGAGGTCAGGAATGAGGCGGTAATCTTGAAGGATATTGGAGAAGTCAATCAGGAAAGGATTAAGAAGGGTTTGAGAGAGATAGAAGGAAAGTGAGGATAGACTAGAATACCAAGGAACAGAGGGAGGTGGTAATAGAGGCAAAGAAAGGGGTTGAGGTCAGGGGAATTCTGAGGGATGTGGAAAGGGTAACAGGAGCTAGAGCGGTGGAAGCGGGAAGGACAACAAAAACCATTAAGATGGTGGGGATATAGATCAGTGGATTGAAGATGAAGTGGTGAGGAAGAAAACAGAGGAATTGATTGGGGAAGGGACAAGAGTGATGAAAGTAGTGAGAGAGATGAACGGCATGAAAATGGCGGTGGTGAGGATGGAATGTGAGAAAGCGGGAGATTAAGCTGGACCTAAATAGGGTGAATATTATAGAGGGGAGAGAGGAGGGCAGATGTTTTGGATGTGGAGTGAAAGGCCACCAGGTAGCGGGATGTAGGACAAGGAGAGTGGAGAAGATTAGGGAATGCTGGCTATATGTAAGAGCGTGAGGCACATGGCCAGAGACTGTCGGCAAGCCTTCCTTTGTAGGGTATGTGGGGAAAGGGGACACAAGCCAGAGGAGGCAGATTGTAGTAGGGGACGAGTCTGAGCAAGTAGGAGGAAGGAGAAAGCAGACAGCGGAAAGAAAAAATGTTGAGGATAGATGGAGGGTGTTACAGATGAATCTAGTGGAGAGCATGATTGTGAAAGAGAAGGCATGTGAGAAGATGATGAGCTATGAACCCTAGAATAAGCATTAGACAAGTGAGTAGAGAACTTATTAATATGTCACTCAATCAAAAGTACGTAGAATTTTACAAAAAAATAATCTATACCCATATCATATTCAAATGGTTCAACGTTTCTACTTGGAGTCCTCAAGAAAATTAGTGGTAAGGTCTATTTGGCAGTGGAAAGTTAGTTCAAAATGTGGAATCAAAGGTAGGTTTTATCCCAGATTATTTTCATGCCGCATTTTCTCCAGTTTGTGGAGTAGGTAAGTAAAAATAAAATAGTTGTCAATATTTATTTAAAGATAAATTATAATTAAAATACAATCCAATACAAATTTTCTATATACAGCAGATTTCAGATTATTTCCAATTGTTATAGGACTAATCATTTTTTTTAAATTACAATAATTGATACTGAAGACAATAGACATGTTGACATCTACTAAGAATCATCGAAAGAATGATGAGATTCTGAAGAAATCACTTATTTTTACATTATGTGTGTGATTATATTTATTTTAGTGAAAATATAAATACAAAACATCATTTGACATTTTGTATATTGTTTGTTGTATTTGTACAAAACTTGTTGATGATGGGAATCCTTTTTCATTTAACAATGTCTTTCTCAATTAAAATAATTATTTTTTGTACAAATTATTTTGGATAAAGAATATGTATGCAAATATTGTGAAGCAATCACCATGCCTATTTATAATGACTAGCTAAAACAATTAACAGCAAAATTATTAATTTTTCTAAAGTACTTGTAAAAAAATGTAAGATTGGAATTTCTAGAATAACATACAATATATTTTTCAATAAATTATCGTCAAAATATGATGAAAACTGTTTATAACTTATTACAATATGTCAAAATATTGTTACCCTAATTCGCAAATGTCGGAAGTCCAGTTTGATTTTGATTTTACAAGGGAGGATAAAAACGTCTTATTGGGTTGAATTATTAGTGGTTGATGATGATTCTATTTTGGTGAACTACGTAATTTAGGGTTAGAATCTGCTATTTTAAAACTGTTTTTAGAAAACTAAAATTTGTTTAGGATAGTATTTAACGAGATGGTGCCAAAAACCCAATTTTGGCAAAAATGGACTTACGACATTTGCGAATTAGGGTAACGATATATTCTTAATAAATAGCACTTAAATATACCCCATGTCCACCACTTAACTCTAAAATACATAAATTTCTATAATAGATATAATTTCATCTTATCACAAATGAGTATTCAAACCGAATTTCAAGATAGTTAACAAAAAAAATTGGACCATGTCTTCAAACGAAATTGTTTCAAGTTGGAAGGTGTTTAATATGGATTTTTGATACTTTAGAATGCCCAATAATATTATAGTCGGTGAAACTCGGGACACAAACAAAAAATATAGAATATTACATCTCTACCCCAAATTAAATATCCAGTGCTCGTTTTTCATGCAAGCTGCGTCGCAAGCTCCAGCGGGATTTATTCGAGAATTTAGACAAATGATTAGAGGTCAAAATGTTTTCGATTAGGGACATAATATTTTATGTAAGGTGGATTTTTCGACTTTACTTCCTGTTCCCTGGATAACAAGGTCTTTTTATAAATGAAATTTAATTTCAAAACTACACCAGGCAAAATTTCAAATCGATCAATATTAAATAGTTGAATTAAAAAAATATATAAATTATTTAACCTCAGAAATACATGAACGTCAATAAATTTTTAAAAAATCAGGACGGACGCCTTAAACCAGACGAAATAAAATAAATTCCTTAAACGTTAACGGCTTTATCTTGTACAACGCCAGTACTAGCAATCGCTAATAGATGACGTGTGCTAGAACCGCTCGTAAAACTGTCACCGCTACTGCGCATGCTTGCGTGTGACATTGGAGTGCCCGGTAAGCGTTGCGGAGTACTTTCTACGGAACTGTTGTTGTTACCTTCGTATATTGGGACGGAAGATGGCGTTGGTTCGTCTGGTGTGTAATAGTCAGATTCGTCGCCCCTTTCACCTACATTTGAAACATATTTTTTTTACCAGAAAAAAGTATGTGAATTAAAATAGAATTTCCGTACCGTAATTTTTCATTTTTTCCGAGTTGTGAAGTTCTTCTTGGTCAGTATAAGCATCGTCAATAGTGTCTACAACGTCTTCCATATTTAACGGCAAATTGCCGTTTTTATTACATCTGTCAATTTTTTGCAACAGTGGTGATAATTTTTCGGTTTCACTGTCTTCGTCTACGTTCTGGAAAAAAAAATAACGTCGGTAAACGAGCGTTGTCTTTTATATTTTACGTACAGGGTGTCCAGAAACTCTCCTGTCAAATGTCGATTTACGGGTTTTCATAACAAACTATAACACTACTTCAATTTTTAAAGCAAACTTTAAATAAAAATCGATTTCATAACACGCCTTATTATAACAGTCTTTATAACTTCAAGTCGACTTTAAGTTAAAGTGGACACAATCGCGACTTTAACCTCAAAATTTAAGACAGTTTTCAGTTCATTGTCACAGTATTGTGAACCACAAAAACAGTCTAACCTATAGAAGTGAAAGTCCAATGGGATTACCTAGAATGAAAAAATGAGGTGTCAAACCCATCCACCTGAAGCGCTAGTTGCATTTGAGTTGTCGAAATGGGCAAGGCAGCTGAGGCCGAAAAACAGACTAAGAAAAGAAGAATTTCAGCGATCGCAGTGGATGGGTTCAGAACTATTTCATAACGCTTTTTTTAATGGAAGTTTGTTTTTGAATGACTAATGCCCGATTTCACTAACCATTTCCTAAAGTCAGGTAATACCTAAAACGAATTTAGGAATTCCTAAATGCAATTTACATTTCACCACATGCTAAGTAATGCCTAAGAGTGATAATATTACGTATTTCCTATCACTTTTTGATCAATCCTGAAAGGATTGTAGGAACAGCTTTGCGAGTGAGGCCCCTTTTTGTCCCAATAACAATATATTGTGGTTCAAAATATCTGTTGCAAACTTTGTAGGATTAATAAATCTGTTTAGCGCTCAATTCCTTTAGTTTTGGATTACGAATAAGGGCATCCCATTCATTCAACAACAAAGGGTCATGTTTGGGAAACCTATGTCGTTTTGATGCAATGTCTGCACACCCAGGAACGCAACACTTCACACCAACCATTATAAATATTATGAATTATCATACTTGATAAGACTTACAGTACCTAATTAAAACACAAATAACAGCAGCAAATGGCAAAAGGAAACAATCTATAAAAAACAATGGTGACAACAACATGACAGCTTTGATGCATTTCAAAATCTTCTCTTCTTTTCGTGCTAAAGGCCTTAGCTGCCAGGCCTGTTTTGACAACTCAATTGCAACTAGCGCTTCAGGTGGATGGGTTTTAAACCTCATTTTTGTATTCAAGGTCATCCTATAAACTTTCACTTCTATAGGTTAGACTGTTTTGTGATTGTGAACAAACTCTCTTGAGATGGAAATAGATACCGAGTCATCAGCCTTTGAGGATAGTAGCAACGAGAGCGACAGTAATGAGGAATGAATCATCATTAGGAAACGAAAAATATATATACAAGAGAATAACAGATTTTGATAATTGGTCAGATGAAGAATTTTACCAAAGATTCAGGCTAAGCAAACCTGCTATAGTGGCGAGATGGCCAGGGAGGGCTCACGATCAGACTATTCTTGATAATAGTCGATTGAAAAATAATTTTGAAGGATGTCAATTTAGGAGGTTCCATATTTAATTTGAGACTCTGGATATGGAGTTCAACCGTATCTCTTGACTCCTCTGCAGGAAACAAATACAGAGGCTGAAAGACTACAATAAGAACTAGAAAGACAGTATGATGTCTGGAAAAGACGCTTTCCTATACTATCTCTAGGTATAAGGGTTAACCTGGATACAGCAATGACAAATAAGTGCAGCAACAGCGGTTCTCCATAATATGGCTATCGAAATGAATGAATCTTTAAAGGTTTTGCACTCAATAATCGATTTATGTTTTTCAGCAATTTTTACCAAATTCAATGCTTCTGTTGTAAAATGTGTACCCCTAACTCTTTTTCTATTCACTTCACCCATAACACTTATTTCAAGTTGAAAATCAGAAGAAAGCATAATCTCTAATAGAAAAATATAAAACGAACATGAACATAACCCTACTTCACTTCATAAAGTCACTTTAGCTAAAGTGAACTTTAAGCATTTGTTGTGAAAACGGCCGTTAGCTCAAACTACCTCAGTCACCTTGTTTGGTTACTTTAAGTAACGTTAGGTTTTTACTTTTTGAGGTGCATAATGGTAAATCTGATTGTATAAATTTCAACAACTGACTATCTTCACGTTCAAAGTTCTGTCATTTTTTTTTAAAGAAAATTACATGTTGGGAGTGAAAACTTGTAACGTTTATATATTGTTGTTTCCAACTTGTCCCCCCGACTCATACGCTTGTGATGGATCTGAAAAAAATTTATTTACAGCGAACGAATGTGTCTTGACTGTTTATTGATTATACCAAGTTTGAATATTTTAATTAACTTATTTTTGAATAATTTGAAGAAAACTCTTCTTCTTCTTTAAAGGGCTGTTGCTCCCTTAGGAAGCATTTTCGGACTAAGGTAATTTGAGCTAAATCGACTTAAAATTACCTCTAGTAACTGCAGTTTTCGTTTGATAGGAGAGTTTCTGGACACCCTGTATAGAGCTACAAAAAAAACACTATATAACTTTTAAACACTATTGTGAATTGTATGCATGAATTTTTGCATCTATTTAACTAAATTTGGAAGCAGTACCATTTAAAGGAAAACACTCGTATTTATATAATCGAACTTAGATTAATAATACACTTACAGCTTCTTTGTCATTTTTTTCATTAACCATACGCACGTCATCTCTTTTCCTTCTTCTATCTACCTCCTTTTCTAGCAAAGGCAATTTTCCGTCCTTACTTTTGTCTTCTTCTTCTAATCTTCTGGTAGCCACCATGCTAACTTCTCGGCTGTAGTCCGGACTTGGAGGAGAATCCAAAGCTCCACCTCTCTTTTTTGTTGGAGTACTACGATCACATTGCCTGGAATACATTAAGTTTATGTTTCAATAATGAAAGTCTACAAGTTTTTTTTTTAAATTACTCTATACGTTTATTTCATCTCTTTCTTCCACCTCTAACTCGTTTGGGATTGCTAGAGACCCTACAAAAATTTTACAGTCATAACAAACTATTCTTATCCTAAGTTTCATTAGTTGACTAAGTTGACAAGGAAAATGTAGAAGATTCTACAGAACTCGGCAAAAGTCCGGGACCGGACAAATATCAAAGAGAATATAAATTTTGTGAAAAATTGTTTTATACACCAGAAATTTTACTCCACCTTGAACTATAATTTGAAAATATTTTAAAATATACAGAGTGTTCCAATAAAGTGTGGCGTATCCTAGGTATATTTCTTTTTATGGAACACCCTATATTATATTGCATTTTCTGAATGCCCATAAAAAATATAATACTCCTTCATAATGGTTTCCTATACCTAAATGCAGAGGGTTTCGAGTTATGCTGACTTTTTTAAAAATGTGAACATTTCCAAAAAAATTAATAACTCATTGATATAACAAATTCTAGCAAATTTTCTCTTACATCTAAATAGTTGGACATTCGTTGAATGTATTCCACGATTGAGTTCTAAATATCTCTTTACAGGGTGTTCAGAATTTTCAGTTTCATTATTAGATCATTCAATGTGCAGTATCAGGCTTATTTTAAATGGAACACCCTGTATTTTAATAATTCATCATATTTGAAAAAATGTCCTCTTTCGAATGGTATGAGGGTGTCCTATACCTAGGTATCATACTTTTCGTGCAATTTACAATTTTCTTAAATTTTATTCTAAATCGATTTTAAAACATCTGCAATTCTCTCTAAATTTCAAACTAATGATCTTGGAATAGTTATTGTAAGAAACTAAATAGATCACGTTTTAACCCTCCAGAAAATGTAGGGTTTTGCTATACTTATACCGAGTGGTTAAAAAGATATAGCCACTCTC
>CAJUYI010000536.1:61546-86175 GCA_910591695.1 Galerucella pusilla | reverse complement strand
TTATTATTATGGAATGTCTTTTGACTTACATGATTTATACCCAGAATGCGCATCTACCTTAAAGAAATGGTTTTAAAAAAACATGTTGAAAAAATGTGACTTAGAAGGTTTTGCTTATATATTAAATACTTTATTTTTCTGTTATTAAAATTTAAAAAATGAATAAATAACACCACGAATTTCACACTTTCATAATTCGCGCAAGGCGACGCGCGCATGGGTAACCAGTGACGTCATCAAACTCGGCTGACACTTTTCAGTTTTTAATCTCAGTTTTTAATTCTAACATCCTTGGGCTCGGTTCCGTAATCATAACCATAGATCATAACGAAAACAATCAAAATTTGAACTTATTTTTAAGTGCCTTTAAAATGTGTGAGGACTTATATGCCCACACTAATAATTTCAAATCATGATAAAGGACAAGAGGCGTGAAAATAAAAAATAAAAGCAATGCTAAGCCTAAGATAGAGTATATTATTACTAATATTGACATTTCAATGTGTTATAATTTTATATTATGGACTGTATACCATAGACAAAATAATAATATATTATATTTCTCTATGCAGCATAGAGAAATATATCTGTATACAAACTCTTTGGTACCGTGTGTTTGTGGAACGCTCAAAACGTTTGCGCTTAATTCATACATAAAACATGCTCAATTCACATATTCGAGTTTGTACTTGAACCAACTTTATATGGTTCTCAAACGAGAGCGTGGTGGGAACCATAGATAACCGACTTGGTAAAATTTAGTTTCTGTATTTAGAAATTGTACAGGTTGTCCCTGTAAAAATTACGGATTGTTAACTAATGGGCATACTCCGCCCTTGGATTTCTGTGCGTGATGTAGAATAATTTATACCGTTAAACACAAATGATTGATGTACGTAATCAAACACTAAAATTTTATGTTTTAATGTATATTGTATAAATCGTTATAAACATAAGTTTCTAAACGTTAAAGATCTATAACTCTGGAACAAAGATTCGTATTACAAAAATTTATTTCAACTTACATAATTTTTACCTCATTTACCCGTTCCCGAATTTTTGACATTTAAGTAGGTATATACAAAATTATTAAGAATACAAAAAACACGTATTTTATAATGTTTTAATATATATTTTATAAATCATTATAAACATAAGTTTCTAAACGTTAAAGACCTATAGCTCTGAAACAAAGGCTCGTATAACTAAAATTTATTTCAACTTCTCACATAATTTTTACCTCATTTACCATTCCCAAATTTTTGACATTTAAGTATACACAAAACTAACAAGAATACAAAAAACACTTAATAGGTGACAAAATATTTTAAAACCTTATAAAAACTTGCCTACCTCTGAACGTAGACAGAAAATAAATAGATATTTTTGTAATAAATTCCAATTCCAACACTTTTTCCGTAGTATCACATTTTTATGGTTTTTCACCAGCATGAGTACGCTTGTGTCTGAGTAAGCTACGTTTAACTGTAAACGATTTCAAACAAATTTCACATTCAAATGGTTTACCCATATGAATACGAATGTGTTGAGTCAAGGCATTTTCAACTGCAAACGATCTCCAACAAATTTCACATTTAAATGGTTTCTCATCACTATGAATACACATGTGTTGAACCAACGTACTTTTAGCTGCAAACGATTTGGAACAAATTTCACATTCAAATGGTTTCTCACCACTATGAATACGCATGTGCTGAACCAAGGAACTTTTAGCTGTAAACGATTTACAACAAATTGCACATTTAAATGGTTTTTCACCACTGTGAATACGTATATGTTGGGCCAAGGTACCTTTCAACGTAAATGCTTGGCAACAAATTTTACATTTAAATGGTTTTTCACCAGAGTGAATGAGCATGTGTTGAACTAAGCTGCATTTGACAGTAAACGTTTTAAAACAAATTTCACATTTAAACGGTTTTTCAATATCATGAATAGGCATGTGTTTAACTAAGTTAGGTTTGCTTTTAAACGATTTAAAACAAATTTCACATTTAAACGGTCTTTCGCCAGTGTGGATACTTATGTGTTGAACTAAGCCAGTCTTACGTGTAAACGATTTAAAACAAATTTCACATTTAAATGGTTTTTCAATAGCATGAATAGGCATGTGTTTAACCAAGTTAGATTTGCTTTTAAACGATTTAAAACAAATTTCACATTTAAACGGTTTTTCAGCTCTGTGAGAAAGCTTGTGTCGATTTAAATGAGATTTAACTGAGAACGGTTTAGTACAAATTTCACAATTAAATGGTTTCTCACCACTATGAATAAACATGTGGTGAGCCAAGGTCTTTTTAAACGCAAACGATTTTAAACAAATTTCACATTGAAATGGTTTTTCACCACTGTGAATACGACTGTGTCGATTTAAGGTAGATTTCACTGTAAACGTTTTGAAGCAAATTTCACATTTAAATGGTTTTCCAGCAGTGTGAATACGCATGTGCTGAACTAAGGTAGCTTTCAATGTAAACGATTTGCAACAAATTTCGCATTCAAATGGTTTTTTACCTTCATGAATAGGCCTGTGTTGAACCAATATAAATTTAGATGCAAACGATTTGAAGCAAATTTCACATTTAAATGGTTTTTCACCAGTGTGAAAACGCATATGTTGAACTAAGTTAGTGTTACATGTAAACGATTTGGAACAAATTTCACATTTATATGGTTTCTCACCAGTATGAATACGCATGTGTCGAACTATGCTAGATTTACATGCAAACGGTTTGAAACAAATTTCACATTGAAATGGTTTCTCACCACTATGAATACGCATGTGTTGAAACAAGGTATTTTTGACTTTGAAAGATTTAAAACAAATTTCACATTGAAATGGTTTCTCACCTGTATGAATAGACATGTGTTGAACTAAGTCAAATATATGTGTGAATAATTTAAAACAAATTCCACATTTAAATGTTTTTCCACCAGTGTTAATATGCATATTATGATTTTTATGAGAAGTATAGAGACACAATTCGGCATTTTCAACAATTTCACGAGTGTATGGTTTGTAATTATCATTATTGTAATTATCAATACTGTTGAGCTGAGCACACTTTTGGGTTTCCTCCGACTCTTCTTTCGGTTCACTTTTAACTACAACAACATCATATTTTACATCCTCATTTAGATTGTTCAAGTTACTAGTATCTCTCCTATTTAATTCAGTCTTACGTAATTTCAAATTCCTTAAAGAATGTATTGAAGAATGATACAAATATTCCTCTTGTTTTGTATATAAATTTCCACAAAATGCACAGATTATAATACCTCGCCTCTTTCTCTTTATATGTTTTCCAATCAATGGACTTCCTGTGAATAAAAAAAATTGAAGGACACAACAATAAGAAGAGAAGAAAAAAGTAGGTCATAATTTATACAAAAAATGGGTAGATCTCTTGGTTTTGTAAAAAGAAACTAACATTTGCGGAAAATGTGTGTTGCTCAATGTGTTAGATTTGAATTATATATGTATAGCTCACAGTACCTACTGATTGTGGTAAAAATGTTAAATCCAGATTATGATTTTACAAAAAGTGTGAGACAATTATTCTACAAGGTATAGCAAATTCTTATTTAGGATAATATGTCAAGGACAAAAAACACGTGGAAAAGTTTGGAATTGGTCTTTTAAAGGAAGGGTATAGCAAGTCAATTATGAAATATAGTTCGAGTAACTCAATAGATAATCATTTTCTGAAATTTGAAGAAAGCATTACAGAATTGAATAGAACTCTCCAAGAACCATATATTGTGTTGCATTTATTATTAACTTGGCCATCTATGTAAGACAAGATAGTAAATACTTTTGATTTATGCCTTAGGAGAACTTCACAAACTTAAATTTCCATTTAATATAGAAAAACACTACTCTTTCACGAGCACTAAGTTTAGCTTAGCAAAGTCTTTATCTTTTTATCTAAATAGCCCATAACTTAAAAAGTACTCTTCATGTGTTCTTGATTATTATGACACTATTACCACTATTGAAATATAATTTAATTCTTGCCACTCACCTCTAAGTTTAGGTCTCCTCCATTTTCTAGATGTATAGTTTACTTTATTTTCAATGTTCTCAATAATATTACTTTCTCGTTTGACTAACGAATTAGATGCTTCACGAGTTATCTCAGAGGTTATATCAGTATTTAAATCGACATTTACCTCTTGTCTTACGGCATTCGTTTCCACAATTAAATTATTTATAACGTTCATACTATACACCTCTTCATCAAGTTCTTGTTTAACGTCGATATTAAAAATATGTTCCTCAATTTCATCCTTAACTATACGAAGAGCTGCCTGATTTATATCCATTATATAAATTATAACATATAAATACTTCGCATATGATTCCTATATACCTTTGGTTAGTAACTGCAATGAATAATAATTATTATACGGTGGCAACGGTCGTCATAGATAAAACATACTGGTACTGGTCACTATCAGAGGTAACAATCAACAATGGATAACATACGTTCGTATATAAATTCCTGAAAAAGTGGTGTTTGGTGGTGTTTATCTTCTACATCACAGAAAACGTCCGTTTTCTGTGTTCTACATCTCCTAAAACTTTGTTGATTATCTGTCATCAGCAGAGCAGCCATACTTTTGGTAACTTGGTGAATTTGGTAACTTATTTCATTACACCATGGTAATTGGTAACTACCTCTCATTTGTCATTTCGGGTACTTGCACCAGTCATAGATAAAAAAGATGCACCAGTTACACTGGTTTATTTCTGTGACTCGGACGCATATCTTCTTTTACTTTTTGTTTATTTCTATAGTTCTATGATCGACTCAATCGACTGAAGAATATGTAGAAAAATGGACATTGAAGAACCAAGTATTGAAAATAATAACAAAATATTAAGTGTAGAAGATCTTAACATTGAAATATTACCCATAATTTACGATATTATTAAAAGGTGAGGTTAAAATATTACGTAAATATGTTTTGACAATAAAGGTTTTTATTTTAGTGTCGATAAAGATAATCACCACGACAATACTGCCAAAACTAGAGATTCACACGACTGTTCACAAAAAGTTCTAGAGCTGCAAAAAAGATTGGAACAGGCACGATCTGAGGTGAGTCCCGTAGTAAGAAACAACAACTATAAATCAATGAAATTATTTTGTAGATTCGTATGCTGCCTGGAGTAGATTACAGTAAAGAACAACAACTTAATCACCTAGAAGCTCTCAAAACACAATTACGACTTAAACAAGAATTACTTCAAAAATACCGTTATATGTATTCATTTGAACTACAAAAGTCTTAAGAATGGTACTCCGTTTTATAATCAAAATACTGGCTAACAATGAACAATTGGTTCATAGACTTAGTGAATCGTATCCAATGCGAAGAGCAGCACAGATAGTTGTTAGAATAATGTTTACTGGGAAAAACTTTATAGAAGAACAAAGACTACATGAAAGATTAAATCCTGAACAATTTAGAGGTTTGATGAAAGATGTAGCTGCTAACTTTCAAAATCAACTGAAACAAGCCCAAGATAATATACGTAAGAGAATGAAATAATTTGTTAAATTCAGATAAAAATTTTAGCACTACTAATGAGTTTTAATTTGGAAACTGTGTTTTTCAGTTTATTACAGAAAGATCTTTATACTTAGTATTGTAAATGTAGTTAAATAAGTTTATTACTTTAATATATTCTTGTATTATGATGGAAAGCTTGAAAAAAATTCTGTTGTAGGTAATTTCTTTCTTCCCAACATTTATATTTGTAGGTTTGCAGAATTTTAATGTTAAAACTAAATGACAAAATCAACATATTTGAGATCATGTTTTCATTCATTTAAAACTTGAAGTATCTAAATATTCTAAATATAGTTGCAAGGAAACATTCTGGTAGAGAAATCCTAGAATGAACTAGTGGTCCTATACTAAAGTATCTTTAGAGTGTGTGTTGATGTATAACAGTGCCAGATTTACCCTTAATACTGCCAAAGATTACAGAATAAAAATATAAGATGTTTCACTCGTTCGAATTTATCGCGTAAAGCACCGATGCCGCTGGTGACTTGGATGGTACAGTACGTCGAGCGCTGTTATTTTAGAACGGTGTTTATTGGTTGTTTGTGTTTTATATTTATGTTGTATAGATTTTTTAAATTTATTAATTAATTGTTGAAATGAGCAAAAAGTCATATTAATATTTTTCTCTTTAATAGCAAAGCTTAAACACTAATTTTTTTGTAATATTTGCAAATACAAAATTACGAATTTATTTTTATAATAAGGATATTATATAAATAAGTACATTAAGCAAGAAAACACAAAAATTCAATTCTATAGCTAACCAGAGGGGAATTGGTCAATTCCTTTTGAACGAATTTACTAAATTTTCTTTTCATCATCCATGTAATCAATTTCCTTCCAAATATTATGCAAGTCTCTATACCAGAGTCCGTATATATTTTACTCTCAAATGTATATTGAAAGATTTGAAAGACAATAGATTAAATTTAACATATAAACCAAACTCCAAATTAGTATTTCACAACATTTATAAAATTTTTTAATAAAGGTATCCTGCAGCTGCTTCTCTTTTTACTGTTTTAACCTTGTCAATCCAAAAAATACGCGTTATTTAAAGATCAAAATTTAAGATTTAGTGGACTTATTATTCTGGTGGCTAATGAGTATATTTAATTGAATTTGGGATAAATATCTGCTAGATTATTAATAAGTATCACAAAATTACTAAGATGCTGGATAAAAATTGTGAATTGATTCATTTTGAAAATTCAAGTTTATTTTTTACTTACCTTTTCAAATTCATATCCCGAACATTTTTCGAAATAATTAACATTTAAAAATAAACCTTTGTGATAAACAATCCTATTAATTTAAATATATGTTTATCTAATTACCCCTGTATAACTTAAAATAAAATAAGCTTTTCAAACTTCTCTGGTATCTACCGGTCTCGTTATTGACAACAAAAGCGAGTCGTAAACATAATTTATGAGAGCGACGTCCGTTTGGGACAACAACTTGAATCAAACCGCCCTGGGGTAAAACATTTTATATTTTTATTCTGTAATCTTTTATACTGCCCCAGGGCACAGTAAAAAATGCAAAAGCTTATTTTATGTTCAAGAACACACATACTACAGTTCCTTGGTTATCTGAGGCACCTAGAATATCCTCAATCTGTACCATGCATTTTCCGTAGATCTGCCTTCCCGGTAAGAAAGCTGATGTAGGTGGAGATGTAGTCTCTCATCAATAGCATTCTCGATTTTTTGGGTCGTTAAGTTTTGCTTGACAGATACCTACTTGGAGTTTTTCCCAAGGGTTCAAGGAGTTTGGTTCCTAGCCTATAATTCCTATTGCTTTAGAGCCATATGTATATAAGTAGAAATAATACCCTTCTTGGTGTGCGTCATCGATTGTTAATCTCCTTCTATCACATTACGTAGGAAGAAATGGAAAAAAAGGCAGGTCTGTGATTAATCCTAATAAAAATATCACAATAATGAACCGTTTGAATGTTTTACAAACGTTAACCCTAATCTTTGACTTACAAAAATCTGATTGGTTGATGTTTAGATTACGCGCCAGCGAAATCTATCAATCGCGAGATTAAAATACTATGAAGGCGCAACTTTCGTAGCGGCAATGTGTCTTACGTCTTTTTCTACTGTCACACTGACAGTTCTTGTCAGGTGTGTACTTTGTTGCTTAAGGTCACATATTATTTATGAGAAGTGAATATTAATCTTATTGGAACTTTAGTTCTTTACGCCAGGTTATGTTTGAGCGACCAGGGGTCGCGACGCAAAAGATCTGACCGTTACGCGTTACGTTACGCTACGTTATGTTACATTGCTTCGTTATGTGCCTTGCTTTTGCGTGCTTGTGCCTCCTTAGTCTCTCTCTCGTTTACGAAGCAGCGATTCATAATAATAAATATGCTCCTACCCGGATTCGAACCCGGGCCGCCCGCGTGCAATGAGAGCATTCTAACCACTGAACCACCGGTGCTATATTGAAATTCTAGACAAAGCTGGTATTCGCAGTGCTAGTGATCTACTTGAATTTGTTCGGATAAATTTTTACTATTATTTCCATAATTTTTTTTGCGCGATTAAGGGGTCTAGCTACTTTTCGAAATACAGGGTGTTGAAATTTTGAAAACTTGAATGTTTTAATTCGATAACTTTAAAATGGATGGATAAATTTATTTGAAATTTGGCAGGTAGTTTTTAAATGTAAATGGGCATATTTTGAAAAAAATTGTAGTTTGTGCAACTAGTGTGGATATGATGGCCATATCGCACGAGGACGAAGATGGAGCACGACGCCGTAGGCGGAGTGCTCAATCGTTCAAGTGTGATATGGACAATCCACACGAGTCGAGCAGCATATTTTTTCTACGACCCACTTAGGAAAAAATCTAGAAAATAAAAATGTCTATAAACTGTAATATAACTTCAAATTAAAAATTTTATAATTCAATTTTATATTTCCACTAATTTTGTGGTAAACGAATGTCCAATTTGTATAATGCTACGGTTTCCTTTTTTAAATATACGATGCTGTTATAAGTAGATGATGCCAGTCGGACTCCCTCATGGAGGGTACCGTACCATTATCTATAATAATGAATATTCTGCTAAATATTTCAAACGTCTACCTGTTGTCGTTATTAATATCAAGCAGAATGATTATTTAAAAATAAAATTAAAAATAAAAAAAATTCCTCGCGGGGAATCGAATCCGGGTCTACCGCGTGAGTGTCTGGTGTGCTTACTACTCAACCACCAAAGAATATGCAAATTGTTTATCTATAACATCAGATGTATTACATAACTTTTGCTTAAAAGGAACTAAAGTTCCTACCGTGTGTCCCGCGACACGTTCTACCTTTTTTTGTTATATTTATCTAAATAATACAAAAATATGCCTAGATACACGAGAAAACATCAGCATTTTGAAAGTTCTGAAGTATTTCCAGTTAGAAAAAGAAGCTGGTAATTATTAATTGCATAGCCTTTTCGAATTTGGCTAAATACAATCCTGATGATCTTATTTATCAAATTTAAGGTTAGCTATATGTCAAAATAGCGAATAAAATAATAAACGACATGCCGAAAACCCGGATATACGTCACAATCGATGACGCACACCAAGAAGGGTATTATTTCAACTTACCAAGTGCTTAGGACATAGCCAGCAGGTTAGGGACATGGGAAATTTAAAAGTTAAACTTGATGTATGGCGGTTCGATTCGCCGCTTTTCATAATATTTATGAATGAAATAATAATAACGGCCAATGAACAATCCAGAATAAGGACTGCAACAAAAACAAGCAAGAAACCTAGGATGATGCTAAATTACTGGAAGAGAAAGGGATGACAAGGTAGGGAGCTGAATCGGTGTAAAAAGAGAGAAAAAAATGGAGAGGTTTAATAAGTGAATAAAAATGGAAGATTATATACCCTCTACACTTAACAGTAGAAGAGGGATTTTATTATATACAGTGCTATTCAAAAGTCCCCTCCCCCCTCGCATCTTTTGAACGGCTTACTTTCATTAATAAAATTTGGAGGGTGAAAATAAAGTGTTGTAAACTTCTCTACGAATGGTAACAGGTGACGTAATAGTAATAGATGACGTCACAGTGCCACTCTGGCCAATAATTTTAAATAGGACCTTATGGCAAGTGATATCTCGTTTGAAAGGCATTGACATTGGCTACATATCCATATTAATTTTGTTTGGGTTGAAACTAATTTTGACGGATAAATTAAATAAATACCAAAATTATTGAAATTATTTTTTTAAATTTAATTAATCAAATATCAACAATGGACTCTTATAGCAAGTGTTCGAAATGTACTCCGTCTACTTCCTGACAGTAATACATCCTATAAATAAACTCTTGTCGTACTCGTTCGAATGTGTCAGCTGAAATTGCATTGCATTCTTCAATAATTCTTTCTTTCAAAACGCCAATGCTATCTGGTGCCGTACCTAGTATAAACCTTTGATTTCAAGTACCCCCATAGAAAAAATCTAATGGTGTCAGATCTGGTGACCGAGGTGGCCACTCTATAGGACCTCGCCGGCCGATCCATCTACCTCGATATTCTTCATCCAGGAAACGTCTTACTGCACCATAATAATGTGCAGGAGCACCATCTTGTTGAAATGTTATTTCCAGATGGCCGAATTCATCTGGATTATCTTCCAGAATTTCAAGAATTACAGATACAGATACACTTCACCGCTTAAATTTGAATTCAGGAAGACAGGACCAACTATGTGGTTTCCCAAAATACCTGCCCAAATTGACTTTTTCTGGAGTATGTTGTTCACGAAAGGTGTGAGGATTTGTGTCACTCCAATACCTTACATTTTGTGTATTCACATTTCCATTGAGGCAAAAAGTACTGTCGTCACTAAAACAAATTGTTTTTGTGTAATGTGGGTTTTGACTAATTTTATTTGTCATACATTCACAGAATTCGAGTCTTCTGTCGGGGTCGTCATCCGAAAGGTGGTGCACCATTTTTAACTTGTCTTGGTGAAATTTATTTTTAGCCAACACTCTCTGTACTGTACTTTTACTTACTTCACAGATAGACGCAACTTTAGTTGAAGAGGAAGTAGGGTTTACTACCATTTCAGCAACTATATCAATTTTTTTATCATCACTAAATGCTGGTCGACCAGATCGTTTGGCATCTTGAACACTACCTGTTGCTTCAAACTTGTGAAGAAGCTCCCTCAAATAAGTTCTCGAGATAGGGCGATTTGGGTATCTCTCATTAAATAAACGTTCCGCTTCATGGAGATTCTTTCTAGATTCACCAATTATTAAAATAGCTGCTACTTTGTCGGCTTGAGTACGTACCATTTTGCCTATGTAAACTCTTAAACGTCTCGTTAAACAATAATAAAATTAAATATTTAACCTATTTAGAAAAACTTTACAAAGCAACAAATATTATTAAATTAAAAACGTCAATTTTTTTGACAACTTACCAGAGGCGGACTGAAAAATCTTCAATATTTAAATGTGGAATAATCAAAATTAGTTTAAACCCAAACAAAATTAATATGGCTATGTAGCCAATGTCAATGCCTTTCAAACGAGATATCACTTGCCATAAGGTCCTATTTAAAATTATTGGCCAGAGTGGCACTGTGACGTCATCTATTAATATTACGTCACCTTTTACCATTCATAGAGAAGTTTACAACACTTTATTTCCACCCTCCAAATTTTATTAATGTAAGTGTAGCCGTTCAAAAGATACGAGGGGGGAGGGGACTTTTGAATAGCACTGTATAACTAGTATAATAAAGGGTTGGGGCAATAAACAAAAAAAATTGATTATACAGTTTATTTAACATAACCATATTCTTCTTGAATTTAAAGCATAGTTACATCTATTTACATCATTCAAAAAAATAAATTATTAGAAAACTTGAAACAAGAAAAAAAAATTACCTGCGCAATGAAAATATACATTTATTGTCCTTAAAATATTAAAGTTTGTATATCGTGATTAGTGTTATTTATAAAGCTACAGTGAGAAACTGAAAACTGTCACAGTCTATATTTTATATTTGTTAATAAAATTTTTAGTTTATTACAAAAAAAGTATGTAAGCAGTATTAATTGTTATAAGTTAATTTTGTAAAATTTTTTATAATCTAAAATTGAATACGACTAAGTCATGTTGCTATTGAAAACAGTGTCTAAGTTAAAGTTAAAGATCAAAAATTGTTAAAATTTTGCTAAATTTTAATTCATTTGATTAATTTTAAT
This sequence comes from Galerucella pusilla, assembly GCA_910591695.1. Lineage (NCBI taxonomy): Eukaryota > Metazoa > Arthropoda > Insecta > Coleoptera > Chrysomelidae > Galerucella > Galerucella pusilla. Next base: position 74,323 of record CAJUYI010000536.1, on the reverse strand, counting down.
CTACAAATCGACATTATATTTATAAACAAAAATTATTAAAATTTTGTTTTAAATAAAAAAGCAAGAGATCAAATACTTTAAAAGAGGAGTCATCTAAGGGTAGTAACTTTGTTCTATTATTCATTACCTCTTTTTGAAAATAGTTCCGATATCAAATACATTTTTTAAAATTTGTTTCGATACATTTTTAGATAAGTTCAAGTGCGAAAAACGCATATTTAAAAGAAATGTTTTGATCGAACTAAAATTTGATTGGACAGTTTCAACGCCAATGACATGAAACGGTCTTTAGGAGGCGAAATAGATAAACAAGAACGATTTTGATTTCTACGCAGGACAGTTGGCAAGCTTCACTTGGTTTCTTCTTATGTGAAACTGAGTCTAGACAGCGTTAGCGCCATTTTGTACGCCAAAGTTATCTAAACAGTGTTTGTACAGTTGTATTTTATGTATATGAATTATGTATCTTCTAAAAATGACTACTTTATTGAGATTATACAATCCGGAAACTATTGAAATTATAATTTTGTAAGCCGAGCCACAACGGACAGAATTGCTGTTACTGACATAAGTAGTTTGTACGTTATCTGTTGCTGTTCACGAAACTCGATCGCGACAACATTCAAAACCTCCCCAAACAACCTAAATGGCATTTTCGTTGCATAACACAACGTTGATAACTGAAAAGTAAGTAGATTCTTCCCAGAATTGCATTTGTAGTCCCTAAAAGTATAAATTTGATTAACTGCGCATGTCTTCGATCAAAACATTTTTCATTGCATTGCAGGTTGCTAACTATTCGTAGGATTGGTTGAAATATGGAGTGCACGTATACTTTAGATTTATAGCGTATTCGACTATCTTACGCTAGCCCGGTGCCAATTCGAAATTTTAAGATGTAAGTGGTTACAAAAAGAACTGATGCAAAATAAAAAATATGCGAAATTACTTGGTGTCCGCTTTCCTTTTTTTGTTCGTATCCTGCTTGACGTTTCACGTTTGACTTGATATGTTATTAATCATTGAAAATATTGGGTTATGTTCAAGTGCACTGCTAAAAGTAACAGTTCCAAAAAGTTCGAACTCTCTCCGAGCGGTGACAAGTGGCAGAACAGAATGCCGAACACATGGATTTTTAGGAATGACAGTCGGGTGAGTAATCCGAACATGGAAAGCTGCACTGCACTGTAAAAAGTTGAGCTGGGTGCGCACCAGTGCACATAGTCGAATACGTTATTAAGTATTAATGAAAAATTTCTTGTTTAAAAAATAAAACCTTTCTTATTCTATTTGTGAAACATAAAAATAATATCGAGTGGACAGCTAAATACTCACAGACATAAAAATATACCGGAAGCCCTTTTTAATGGCGTCGACAACTGCCAGTCAAAAAATTCGCGGTAAATACAAAAATAAATGTAGTCCAAATACATACACACACGTAAAACGAACAGAGGAACACATTTTAGTTCAAAATATCATCTGTATTTACCAAAATATATTTCTCGATGTTTAAAAAAATTCTTACACAACCTGTTTACTAATAGTATTGCTAAAATATCAGTTTTCAGTTAAAGTGATTTTATAAGTGTTTGCTACTTTAAAAATAAGAAACTTTCTAAAAGTAAAAAAAAACTTAACGTCGCTCAATTGGCTCTGGTATGTGATACATCAAAATATTATTTATGTAAAAACACAGTAAGATATAGTTTGTATCATCTTGTTTAGACTCTGTTTCACATAAGAATAAACCACTTGAAGTTTGCCAACTGACTTGCGCAGAGACCAAAATCGGTCTTGTCTATCTATGTCGTGACGACCGTCTCAAATGATGTTTTATGTAGACAGCAATTTTTTTTTTAAAGGTGCGACTTCTTGCCTTCTTGCTCATAGAAGAGAACATATGCTTCCCCACTGACTAAAGATTCCGACGATATTAATGACACCCTTGAATCATTTTATTCGTGCCACTGTCCCGTGTAGGGATGTCGGCAATATGCCGTGTAGTGACCTCTGTAAGTGGTTCCACTGTGATTTGATATAGAGTAAAGGTTGTACCTACAGGGTGCCACATTATCAGCCGCGTAATGGCTCATATCAAGCCCTTCTATTGGAAAATCTATTGCAACATTAAGTTTTCTCCTCAATCTTTTTGTTGGCGAAAAGCGCTTCAGGTGGATAACCAATATTTTCGGAAATTTATGAATTGAGAATGATTTAGTGCATCGTCTTCGTTCTCTACATTTCGAACATGTTGGTTTCTCATCACCGTCAAGTGTTTCCTCTCTTGTAAACGAATCCAAACATTGTGAAAGTCGTAACTGACCTATGCCTTGGGGTATGGGAAGGGATAAATTCCAAAGGGCATCGAAGGTAACTGAACAGTGACCACAGTGTGTACACTTGAGTGTTGATTTTAATTGACCGACAAAGTTATCTACAATCTTGGAGTTATTCATTCTCGGATATCTTAACCAATATTCTTGCGCTTTCTCACTATCACTGAGTTTTTCATCAATTTCTGTTAATATGGGCTTTGGTTTTGCATGTACCCTGTTGACATCTTCGTGAAGTCCTTCTAATAGGTAACGAAGAAACTCCTGCGCATCTTGTTGAGCATATCGCATGAACCAAATCGCTGAATCTGACTTTTCAATGATACTGTATTAACCAATCTGTCTGAACCGTCTTCAGACCAAAGCTCTTTAATAACTTCAGCAAATGCTTTAATTAGTGTTCCTTTCTTGCTGGATATGCTTGTGTTAATATCTCTTATGTATGCGTCTTTCTTTAAATATTCTAATAGCCACCTTGTGTTTGATAGGCATTGGATAACACTATTCATGAAACATGTATTACCAATATTTTTGAGGCCATTGAGACCCAAAGATTTTTGGGAAAGACCCTCCAAGAACCTGACTGTGGAGTAATTGTTAAGAGCTCTTTCGCAACTACTATCATTATCCGAATAATCTCGAAATCTATTACTGTCTCTCTCACTAGATTGGCGTGATAAGGAATTTGAGTTGATGTTATTATTGACATTTTAGATTGTGTTTGAAGCAATCATTTACTGTCGAATTATTTTTTTTCATTTTTGAATAGTTTTAGAAGTTTAGCTAGTTTATTTGTGAGTATTACCTAAAAACTTGTTGGTATTGAAGGAAAAATTATCCACAGTTAAGGCTGACAGATTCTAATTTTGTGTTAACCTACAAAATGAAGTCGAATGTCAATTTTACAATATGGCGCTGGTTTTGACAACAAGCTCGCGCATACGACTGCAACTTCACGTGGGTTCTTCTTATGTGAAACGGAGTCTACCTCCTCTAGATAATATCATAACCTCAAATTTAGTACCTATCAAGTAGCAGACAACAAAATATTATTTTGATTATCCATATTCAATGAGTCTTGTCTTATTATAAGATTTTTAACTCAATGAGTTAATAGATCACAAAAAAACTCTTGGTACGCATTTGTTGCAAGCTAAACCTTAAATAAAAACACTAAAAAATATATACAGTAAAATGTGAGAGTTCATTTTTACAAAGTAAATAACATTTGGTCAATTCGCTATAATAATAGAATCTGCTAAAACTCTAATACTTTTTTTTAAATATTTATTAATTTAACAATTACTGTTTTGACTTTGATTCAAAAATAGCTTTCATATCTTTGATGCAATACGTCGGTGATGCCTTTTCTTTCCTGAAACAAAAAAACATTGACATTAAGAATAATTTACTGTCAAACAAACTTCACATATGTTTTATGCAGTGATCTTTTTGTTACTTTCCATTTTATCTGGTACCATTTTAAAATGTATAAATGGTCCGTTTTCAATAAAAAAATACGATCAAGCCGATTTACTTCAAGAAGATGAAGATAGAAGGGAAATCTTGAGAGATATTAAAACAATTTTCGCACCCGAATATAGAATATACATAAATGATTCTATCTGTAGCACAGTGAGTAGAATTTGAGAAACATTTGATTCATTTAGATTCAATCAGAAAACAAAGTCTTGTAAATTTTTATAAGTTAACTCTCTCTATAATCAACAATATCAACAGCTGCTGTATATGTTTGTTGTTGCTAGGAATTCATTGGTTAATGCAATTATGGGGAACATCCGCAACAATATGTCGATGGAGGTATGTTAGTATATTGGGGTGACATTCACCGAAACCTAAAAGATCTACTGTTCTCCCTTACTTCTACTTAGTCTCAGAGACTTATTATTGCTCCTTGCAGGCTTTAATTTAGTCTCTCGTCTATCCAGTAATCTCCTAGGTATTGTTCCCTAGGATTCTGAATTGCTGTAGGCGACAATGCCCCGTTAGGATCCATGTCAAAACTCTTAGTGCAGTTTTACTTTGATTTAGGCATTCATTCGATCTCAACTGGTTGCAGGTACCCAGCAGAATCTTTGATTGTCTAAGCCCTACTAGATCTTTCCAATGGTCAGATATCTTCTTTTCAGCTTTACATGTCGATGGATGAAGGCTCTAGAGGATAGGACAATAATATCCATTCTTTAGCAAGTCACCATCAAGGCAAGAACTAGTATATCTACAAGGAGTGTTTCGACCGCTACTATGGTCAATGTCAGTAGAGGACTTCTAAGCCAAACGAACAGAGTTGATCTAAAAGCAGATGACTTAATTGATGCAGCAGCCATAAGATATAGCTTTAATAACAGGTTTCAAATATCATACTAGGTAGGAAAAACTAGAGAAAAATGTACTATACAGGTTGAGACAAACTGGTATACAGACAGGTTTAAGGAAGAGGTTGGTGTATGAGTTAGTAATGCTGCGGTGCGAATAGCCTTCGTAACTGTTAGAACTGTTTGTGGTGGGACATTTCGGAACCCATCGTAAGTTCTTCAGGTTAGGGCTCTCATTTGCTACTTTAACATAACCTTTATAACAACTTTTTACAACTGCAAAGAGTGAAAATGTGGTGTTGTATCTATTTGATGTCTCTAAAAGAACAGACAGGTTAGGTTATAGGTTGTAATTGAAAAGTTGGTGCGCTTTTCCAGAAGCTTTCACAATGCCTATCAGTCATGCGTATGGAGAGCGAGATTGATGATGTCATTGTTTCTTACAATGTTGAATTTAAGTGCTATAATACAAGAAACTGAATCGAACGCGGCATCGACCAATAAGAGAACAGATACCATCGTGTATGGATGGTTGCATAGTTTTGCGGGTATGTTTAAATTGAATTTCCACTCAACAAATTAAACATATCCACATGAAATTATAGCCCTACCAACTATACGGCGCATGCTTTACCCAATACAATCGCTAGACAAGGAATTCTCGTCCAGGCTTCTGAAACTTGGTAAGAGAAATTTGAAGACAGTTACCGACCTGGTGACTGGACACTGTACCCTGAAAAAGCATTTGCACAGGATGGGAAAAGTTAGTGAACCTATGTGCAGAAAATGTGAACTCTTCGATGAAACTGCTACTCACATAATCTGCTTCTGTGAGAACTTACAAGGACTCAGACGGAAGCATTTTGGAGTGGAAATAACATAACCATCACAACTACTGAAGATCCCTCCAGATAAATTGGTGGACCATATAGAAGACACAAAGCTTCTGGAATGGAAGTAGGTAGATAACATGGGTAATGGTACAAAGATTCAGTTCAAGTGCCTGGGCTGTTAAGCACAACCCAAACGTATGAATGAATTTAACGCTTCGTACGTTAACTCAACTATGCAACCAGCCATACACATGGCTATTTCATTGGTCGATGCCAAGATCGAGTTATCTTCTTGTCTATAAGCACTATTGATATCGTTACGAACCGTATATTATGTTATACAAAATATAATTTTGTAGGTAACGAAGAAGAAAAGGGCAAACGATTATTGCCGAGATGATATATACAAAGAATATGATCCTAGAAGAGATTTTTTTTCGAAAAGTTCACGAAAAGGTTATTACGAAAATAGTAATGTATATAGCAAGGATTTCAAACTTAATTATAAATCGGACGATTCGGATGAAAATACGAACGATACAAGATATCACAATGAAAGTATAGACGATTTTTATTATAGTAAAAATGTTTTTCCGCAAGAAGTACTCGACGAACTGCACATTGACAAAAGTCTTTTTGACGTTGAAAAAATCAACACAGTTGAAGATAGAGGTAATAAAGATGAAAACAAAGAGAAAAATGTTACTAACGAGTAAGTATTTTGGCTCTTAATTTCTTTCTTTTTGTCACTGCCACTAAACTAAACATGACATTTGACATGTTATAACATGCAAAGAAAGGGGTTGAGGTCAGGGAAATTCTGAGGGATGTGGAAAGCGTAACAGGATCTAGGGCGGTGGAAGCGGGAAAAGAGGAACAAAAACCATTAGGAAGGTGGGGATAGACCCGTGGATTGAAGATGAAGTGATGAGAAAGAAAATAGAGGAATTGATTGGGGAAGGAACAAGGGTGATGACAGTGGTGAGGGAGAGGAACGGGATGAAAACGGCGGTGGTGAGGGTGGAATGGGAGAAAGCGGAAGCCTTACTAGGAAAACGCGAGATTAAGTTGGACTGGAATAGGTTGAATATTGTAGAGGGGAGAGAGGAGGGCAGATGCTTTGGATGTGGAGTGAAGGGCCACCAGGTAGTGGGGTGTAATGCCAAGAGAATGGTGAATATAATGGAATGCTGGCTATGTAAGAGCGTGGAGCACATGGCCAGAGACTGTCGGCAGGCCTTCCTTTGTAAAGTATATATGGGGAAAGAGGACACAAGCCAGGGGAGACAGAATGTAGTAGGGGAAGGAAGGGAGTGGATGAAGACGGAGAGGGAAAACATGGGAGGTACTCTCTGGACCTCTCAGAGGAGACGAGTCTGGGCAAATAGGAAGGAGAAAGCAGAAAGAGAGGTGGGAGTGATAGAAGGGAGTAGATGACGGAGAGTGTGTGAGGTACCGCTGCCTGCCTTGAAGTATGCTAGGGTAGTGATTCCGAGGCGGGAGTAACGGCGAGCTTGAGGTGGGTTTGGTTGGTAGGCATTCCTTTGGGGATGAGTCCAACACTGTCTGGGTACTCGTTAGGACCCATTCGAACATGAGTTTCCCATCTCAGCCCCCCAAAAAAATGTTATAACATGCAGCAAGTAAAAGACAACCCTCGTTTTTATTGAAACTAAATCTAAAATGAATTATTAATAAAGTCACAATTTAAGGATATGGCCTATATGGCATTCGTCTTTAACCACGAAACAAATAAGAAATCTACAAAGTGAAATTATGCGAAAATTCATGAACCCGAACATTGATCCTTGCGTTGATTTTTATGAATACGCATGTGGAAATTGGAAAAATTATTACAGTATTCCGCCAGATCGAGCTACGTACGATATATTCGAAATGGTGAATATACAGAGTGGCTCAATATTAATAAATAAAAAGTATATTACTTTTAGGTAAGAGAAAATCTCGATAAAACATTAAATGTGCTACTATCAGAAAAAGTAGAGAAATCACCAGATACCAAACTATATTTCCAAACAAAAAGCTTCATAGACAAAGACTTTTTGCCACAGAAACTGTCCAACGCCGTGGTAAAAGCCAGATTGTTCTACCAATCTTGCATTAATGAAAATATCTTGGAACAAAGACTGGATAAACCATTAAAAAATATCTTGGAGAAATTAGGTCGTTGGCCGATTTTAGAAACGAATTGGGAAAAACGCGATTTTGACATAATATGGTTATTGGCAACATTGAGAATGTTAAATAATGACATACTTATAGCTCAGTGGGTGGGGCCTGATATGAAAAATTCCAAAGAGTACATAGTGCATATTGATCAAACCACTTTGGGATTACCAGCAAGGTAAATATTTTTTACATTCAAAAACATCTAATAGTCCAAGATCTCAGAGCGTTAAGACATAACTTATTTTCAAATAGATGAAATGTTAGGTTCTCAGTAGCATCTCGTGTGCATTTAATAACTGTGTGTTTGTGGACCTAGCCTAAGGGCACCAGGGCAGGTATTAGGTGAGAAAGGTAACTAAAAATAAGAGTTACTTAACTAACATTTGTATGAGTGATTTTTATATATGTTTTTGTAGAATAATATTAATAACTAATATATTGAGATGAAATTTTAATCAATAAAATTATCACCGCATTTATTGTAAAAATCAAAATTTTATGAATGACATTTAAAAAAAATCAATTGACATGTTTGTCAAAATTGAAGGTTGGGTCGAAAAAAATGTAAGAAGTGACAGTGATGGAGTGAGTTTGACAAGTGTTTTATCTTCGGATAACGAACCCTAAAATTAATAAACATATGGTAATTATAAGATAGTTATTAAATATAAATTTCACCACAATATATTATAATATGATCTACAACTTTATTGTTGTATACTTTTCTCTCCGACGTCAACTTTCGCCGGAAATTGCAATAATCCAAAATTCCACCCATTTTCACCCCCCAAATATATCTGGAAACACCCTTGCTTACGCATTTATTTTTTTTTACGCTTATTATACGCCTATTTACCATTTCCGACTGTTCCCATCTTGCGCGTTGCACTGAAGATTCTGTCATACCTGACGAATTATTAAAAATAATGTCTTGGAGCTGTGAAACCGGTTGTGAAGGAAACAGATGTGGTTGTCGAAAGCACGGGCTTCGATGTACTGATTTATGTACAAAATGTCGTGGTTCAGACAATTGTTTGAATGTTGAGAAAATTTCAGAAGATTTCGATGAATCTGAAGAGAATTCTGCTGAAAAAGAGCAGCAAGGTCTTTGCTTAATCACTTAAAATCAATTATCAGAAGAATCCTCAGGTTATCCGAGCGCTATTGAAGAAGAAGATAATGAAATTATAAATAAGAGCAATATTGAAGAAATGGATGATCAATTTACAAACGTATTTAAAAAACCTCGATTGATGTAGTTTCATTAATTCACTAATTGTTAAGGTAAATATATAATAAAGTTTTGCATCAAATAATAACACTAAGGGCGAGTTGTATCAAACACTATACAATAATCCAAAACTCCACCCCTTTTTACCACCCAAATATATCTGGAAACACCCCTGCTCACGCATTTATGTTTTTTACGTTTATTATACGCCTATTTACCATTTTCAACTGTTCCCATCCTGTTAACAATTTTCTTTTGGTAAAAGTGTTATTTGCTTGGACTACCAAACATAAAAATTATCAGCTGGGAGTATGAGTGCGAGAGCACTATGAATGCGTTTCAGAGAGAGTGAGACATCTATATAGTAACGCGGTTCCCCTTCTTTTATATATATTAACTCACAATGTCTCAATCTAATGTGTATGTGTCCTTCATGCGCAACGTATAGTATTCAGTATAGTTCTGATCTGTTGGAGCACATAACAGTTGCCTAGTTGCCTTGATAACATATTTGAAAGTCAGACATGTGAAAATAAATAAAGTTTATTTATTTTTTGTGGAGCTTTAAAGCGTTTGACAAAAGTTTTCGTCCATGGAAAGTGTCTAACACTTACGATACTACTCTAGAATATTATTCTACATAACATATATAAAAATCAGACATACAAATTTAATTAAAATAACTCTTATTTTTAGTTACCTTTCTCACCTGATACCTGGCCAGGTGCCCTTAGGCTAGCTCCCTCCACAAACACAGGTATTCAAAGCACACGAGATGCTACTTAGAACCTAACATTTCACCTTTTTCAAAATTATGTCTTGTCGCTCTGGGATCTTACTCTATAATATTCATTTAATTATTTTGGTCATCGACTCCCCTACTTCAGGCTTTTTGTTGTCTTGGTTATACTGTCTATCAGGTTCTGTTCAGGAACTCTTTCTTGGAGAAAACCTTCCTTGCGTACTTTGGTTGAGAAATTTTATACCTCCAGTGACTCAGTGCTTTGCATTTAAAGATAACGTGCGAGGTTCCTCCATATTACAACCGAAAAATAGGCTCAATCCTGTATATACCATTTAAATTGTTCACATGTGCTTTCCATAGGATGCAGTGATTAGTGAGAAAACCTGTCACTTTCTTTATTTGGCCCCTGTGTATGTTTGATATTTCGTCAGTTAGTTGACGTAATCCTGGCTTCATCCACGGTTTTAGGTATATAAAGGGTGATTCAATATCTTGTAAATCCTCGAAGATATTCAAATAAAAATTTCACCGATTGTAGCCAACCTATAAAGGTCCATATCTTAAAATTAGTCGCTATTGTGTTTGGAACACCCTGTACTTCATTCCAATTTGGACTTTCTCACACTAATAAATCACCCTATATAAAATCGGGAATTCACCAAACTGGTTTTTTAAATGTCGATAGTAACCGGACAGGCATTAGACACCGATCACACCTTTTTCATTCACTTCCACTCTAAACGTTTCTATTGAAACTAACCGTACTCAGAAGATGCACTTTTTTGCCCATAGTCGCTTTAGTCCTTCTACCATAATATTATGTCATAGTCGTCAAAAATTCTCGATAAAAACCAGTCAAAAAAATGAACAAGCCAGGTGTAGTGGAATTTATTTTCGCAGCAAAGCCGCTTGTGCCTCCGGCCTAAACCCTTTTTGATTAAGACCCGCCTTAATATTTGTGTCAATTATTTTTTTTTCTAGAGAATACTATTTAGAAGAATCAAACATAAAGTACATCCAAGCCTATCGAATATTCATCCTCACAGTTGGCCAATTAATGGGAGCGTCGCTAAAAACAGCCGAACGTGACGTAGACGAAATAATAAAATTTGAAATGTCACTTGCCAACATAATGGCGTCCTCCGAAGAACGTAGAAACATATCGGAAATATATTTGAGAACCGACATAGCATCTTTAACGTTATACTTTCCACAATTCGATTGGAAGAAATATTTTGATATCGTTTTGGGCGAAAAAATTGATTTAAAGACGCCAGTGGCGTGCTACTGTACCAAATTTTTGATGCAATTGATCTATTTGTTGAGTAACACCGAATCGAGGGTGTTGCAAAATTATGTATTGTGGAGATTTGTGAGGCATAGGACGAATAATTTAGATAACAGGTAATAACTTTTGTGTAAAAGAAGCAACAACTACTTCCTTAACTATATGCCACGAAGGGTATTGAATTATACTTCCAAGTTAAAAGGGGCTGGTATATCTGCAAGATAGAAGGCGTATTTGCGCCTCATCAGTACAAGGTAGATAACATCCGTCCAGCAGCTCCGAGAGCATAATCACATCAATACATTATTCTGAGTAAAGGAATTGTTAAGAATGCGATAATAGCGCCATCCCTACGTCTAAGCACAAACCAAAATTCTATATTGACAAAAAACCATCTCGGTTTTGTAGTTATTTACTTTTGTGTAAATTTATAGCGACATAAGTGTACAGGGTGCGACCGGTTAGTAATTGACTTGACATTATATTGTTCTGAGTTCTGTTTAGATTCTTGGAAGCTAAGCAAAGATTTTATTATATCTTGTTTGGTCGAGAAAAAAGTCCGCCGAGATGGCAGTTTTGCGTCACGCAGGTGAATTCGAACATGGGAATGGCACTTGGATCGTTGTTTGTTAAAAAATATTTCGATAAAAGCAGCAAAACTGATACAATTGAAATGACCAAGCAACTACAAGATGCATTCAAAATAACTTTAGAGGTAAGTAGGAGAATTAAATTTCCATAATCCTATTCTATGTTTGTTATATTTTCTTCTATTTTGCTTTCACCACAGTTTTTTCAGCATTTTAGCTTAAATATTTTCTGTTTCTCGAATCTGATCGTCTGTAGATTACACTAGTGGATCCCCCTGTATTCAACGTAATAAGAAAATACACAATTTTTCTTTAAAGGAAAACACTTGGTTGGACAACAACACCAAAGACTACGCAAACATGAAATTGGACTCGATGGACTTGAAAATCGGTTTTCCGGATTTCATTCTAAATGAAACTCTGTTGGATATGAGATATAATGACGTCGAAGTACACGAAAATTATTTTTTCGAAAATGTTTTGACGTTTCTAAGACACCTCACACAAATAGAACAAAGAAGGATGGGCGCATCTGTAAATAGAACGCTTTGGAGCACGCCACCTGCCGTCGTAAACGCTTATTACAGCAGAAATAAGAATCAAATTATGTTTCCTGCAGGTACGTGACGAATATTTCTTCTTTTCTCTTCCACTTTGTTTTCACAATTTTCTCTCCACCTTATCTATGTTCCGCTTTTTTTGTTTCAGCCATTATTCCTTTTTCTCTTCCAGCATCCTACTTTATTATTTGGAATATTGTTATTCCACTCTTCTTCAATTTGTTTCCACAGCTGCTTCTCAATATTTTTTTGTATTGTATCGCCTCTTTGTGTTTTTTCTTTTAAATTTTGCATCAACCTTTATTGCTTGTTCTTTTCCTTCATCCTACTTTATTATTTACACAACCGTCCCTCCATACTTTGTCTATTTTATCTGTTCCTTGCAACTTCTTGTTTTCAAATTTTACTCAACTTTTTTTTGTTCTATACCTTCATGCTGCATTATTATTTGGAACATTTTCAAATTTTTTTTGTTGAAGTTGTTTCCAGTTTCCTATTTTATCCTTCTTTCTGCTTTTTTTCAAGTTTCGATTAAAATTTTATTTCTAGTTCTATTCATCCATCCTGCCTTATTATTTGCTCTTGGCCTTCATTCTGTCTTATTATTTGTTTTATCCATTCATCCTGCCTTATTACTTGCTCTATGCCTTCATCCTGTCTTATTATTT
>CAJUYI010000536.1:0-61536 GCA_910591695.1 Galerucella pusilla | reverse complement strand
GTTATAGGTCACGAAATCACTCACGGGTTCGACGACAAAGGCAGACTCTTCGATCACGAAGGAAACCTTCACATGTGGTGGAGAGAATCTTCCATTAGAAAATTTTACGAACGATCCCAATGTATGATAGAACAGTACGGACAATACGTGTTGCCAGATATACATTTACCTTTAGACGGGTACGAGAAATTTAAAAATCTCTTATTTAATTTGAAAAAAATGGTTTTTACAGATTCATAACGCAAGGTGAAAACATTGCCGATAACGGTGGGTTGAAGCAGGCTTTTCGAGCTTACGAAACTTGGTTGGAACGTCGACCCGACGCAGACGAAACTCTACCGAAACTCAATTTAACCAATAGACAGTTATTTTTTTTAAATTTCGCACAAGTTTGGTGCGGACAACAGCGCGTAGAAGCGGCTAAAAGTCGAATCAAAACCTCCGTACACGCTCCTGGTATTTTTAGAGTTATCGGAGTTTTAAGCAACTCCCATGAATTTTCCAAGGTTTATGGTTGTCCCAAAAATAGCCCGATGAATCCAGATTATAAGTGTACTATTTGGTAGGCTACTGTATAATTCGAATAAAGTATTCAATGTTTTAAAAAAATTAAATTACTTACCTTGGACTTCTGCTATCCAAACTGATCCTTCTTAACCTCTCGGTTTCCGTCTCCCTCTCCCTAGTGTCAAACGTATGCCTCTTTTCTTTTAAAATATCCCCGTCTCTTCTTTTATGTCTGATGAAATCTAAATCTTTCAATTCCTCATCCACGCTATCTTTCTTGTTTTTGGCATAAGAATCGGTTGGTTTCAACGGCCTGTTCTTGTGGATAATTAAACTAGTCGGCGGCGAAACTTTTCTTGAATTTTGTTCGAATATAGCAGCTCGCGATTTCAAACTCTCCTTCATCGCTTTGGGTTTGTCGCTGGCGAGTATCGGTGGCTCTTTAACTTCTAACCTTGACGCCACTTTGGGTTCTTCTAACCTTGACGCCACTTTGGGTTCTTCTAACCTTGAAGCCACTTTAGGTTCTTCTAACCTTGAAGCCACTTTAGATTCTTCTAACCTTGACGCCACTTTGGGTTCTTCCAACCTTGAAGCCACTTTAGCTTCTTCTAGCCTTGAAGCCACTTTAGCATCTTCTAACCTTGAAGCCACTTTAGCATCTTCTAACCTTGGAGCCACTTTAGCTTCTTCTAACCTCGAATCCACTTTAGCATCTTCTAACCTTGAAGCCACTTTAGGATCTTCTAACCTTGGAACCACTTTAGCTTCTTCTAGCCTTGAAGTCACTTTAGGTTCTTCTAACCTTGAAGCCACTTTAGCTTCTTCTAGCCTTGAAGCCACTTTAGGTTCTTCTAACCGTATAACCGGTTTAATATTTTCTATATATTGTTGGGAAGAGTCTTCTAATTTGGCTGGTGGTTCTTGTCCGTCGCTGTCTTCGCTTCGCGAGCTGCGCCTGCGGCTGCGAGGTGGTCTGTCAGTGTCAAGCATCTTCGGTATTTCGACGGGTTCTTCTTTGGGTTTGTAGATACGTAGGCGGGTCAAAAGGACTTCCTTGTCTTCTTTAAACGATTCGGATCTGGAATTAAAAAGCATTTTCAATTATTTATTTGAAGATTAAAGTTCAAAAAAGCTTCTTACCTATACCTATCTTGTAAAATTCTTCGTCTCTCTTCCTTATACCTTTCTATCCTCTCCCGCTTTTTCTGTTGTTCTTCTTCACTTAAATTGCTGTTAATATTTTCCGAACTGTGAGCTAGGTGTAACGAATCGACTTTGCCGTCATCTAGCGGCAATGATTTAGGTTGATTTAAAGTTTTAGGTAACGAATTTGTTTTGTAGCCTAAAGAGTTGGTTTTATAACCGATGCCTTCGTCGAAGGAAGTTCTTCGATCTCCGATCGAGTTCGTGCCGAATTCCTTTTCGAATTCTTCTTCGTCTAACGAACGGGTTTTCATTTGGTGTTTGAGATTTCTGGCGCGCAAACATGGCGGCAAACTGTCTTTTTCGTAAAATTTCATTAACCTGAAAATAAAAAATTTGTAGTACTGGTGGTATTGGAATGCGGAGGGGGAATTGAAGATGGAAAAGAACGAGAAAATTATACTAACAAAATATACAAAGAATGGAGGACAAGGAACAATTTTTTGAGAAAATGTCGAAGGAGGAGCAAAAGAAAAAATGAGTGGAAAAAAATTGTGGAGAATTGAAAAAGTATCAATTATCAAAACTGAAAGATAAAAGGCATTTCCAGACCATAAAGTGAGAAAAGATACCGATTTTTACTAAAAATTGGCCAAAAATATAAAAACGTTAGTAAAGATCCCGATTTTTGAAAAAAAAAAGGTACCCAAAATAGTAATAAAACAAAAAATTGTGCCCACTTTCAACAAAAAAGTGAAAAGGTAAGAGAAGGTATAGTTTTTGAAGAAAGATGTAGTGAAAAAAGAAGACAAGATGGGGTAGTTTTAAAAATAATTTGGCCAATGAAAGAAGCAAAAATCTGTATAGAGTTTGAGAATTAGTGACCAAATATAGTGAGGAAGCAAGAAAAAGTAAAACAAAAAAGGGACAAACAAATGAAAAGGCAACAAAATGTACCAACGGATTTTTAGAATAAAAGGGGCAAAAAAGGAACCAAGTAAAAAAAGGTGAGAATTTGAAAAAGCATTGGGCAATAGAGTGCCGTTTTTAAAAAAAAATGGGAGACAAAATGGGGAGACAAGAAGATATACAGATTTTCATAACAAAGTGGATAACAAAGTAAATAAGCACCATTTTTATACAAAAATTGATCAAATAGTGAAAAGGTGAGAAATAATGACAAAATTTAGAACAAAAAGGACTAAAAATGGTAGAAAAGAAAGAAATCGTGCTGGTTTGGAAAAAAAGTGGCCAATAAAGTGCAAAGGTAAAAAATAATGCCAAAAATTTGAACAAAAAGGACTTAAATTGGTAGAAAAGCAAGAAATTTTGCTGGTTTTGGAGAAAAAGGGGCCAAGGAAGTGAAAAGGCACCGATTTGTAGATTAAAAGGTGGAAAGTGGAGCCGATTTTTGAGAAAAGAAGGTAACAAAAATGTATAGATTTTAGTGAAAATCGAAACAAATAAACCAATTTTGGATAAAAAAATGACAAAAAAGAGAAATTGTATCGATTTTTTAGAAAAAATGAGACAAAAAATAGAAACAACAAAACAATTTTTGGGATAAAAGGGAAGAAAAAAGTGAAAAAATACCGATTTTTACTAAAATTGGCCAAAAAAATAAAAAGGTTAGTAAAAATACCGATGTTTAGGAAAATAAGGTACCTACCCAAAATAGTAATAAAACAAAAAATAGTGCACACTTTCAACAAAAAAGTGAAAAGGGAAGAGAAGGTATAGTTTTTGAAGAAAAATGTAGTGAAAAAAAAGGCAAGATGGGGTAATTTCAAAAAAAATTGGGCCAATGAAAGAAGCAAACATGCGTACCGATTTTGAGAATAGAAGTGACCAAATATAGTGAGAAAGCAACAAAAAGTAAGGCAAAAAAGGATCAAATCAATGAAAGGGCAACAAAATGTATCAACGGATTTTTAGAATAAAAGGGACAAAAAAGGAACCAAGTAAAAAAGGTGAGAATTTGAAAAAACATTGGGATTGAGAAGACAAGAAGATATGCAGATTTTCATAACAAAGAGAATAACAAAGTAAAAAAGCACCTCAGAGTACCATTTTTGGATCAAAATTGCACCAAAATATAAAAAGGTATTTTTTAATCAAAAGTGGACAAAAATGGAGAAACAAGAAAAAATACAAATTTTCATAACAGAAGGGATAAAAAAAGTAAAAAAAGTACCACAGAGTACCTACCATTTTTTGACAAAAGCTGACCAAACAATGAAAAGGTAAAAAATAATGCCAATTTTTTAGAAGAAAAATAACTCAAAATGGTAGGAAAGCAAAAAATCGTGCTGGTTTTGAAAAAAAGGGCCAATAAAGTGAAAAGGTGAAAAATAATGTCAAAATTAAGTGGAAAAGGGCCAATATAGTGAAAAGGTGAAAAATGATGCCAAAATTAAGCAAAAAAGGGCTAAAAATTGTAGAAAAGCAAGAAATCGTGCTGGTTTTGGAGAAAAAAGGGCCAATAAAGTGAAAAGGTACCGATTTGTAGAATAAAAGGTGGAAAGTGGTACCGATTTTTGAGAAAAAGGTAACAAAATGTATAGATTTTAGTGAAAATCGAAACAAATAAAATGAAAATTGAGAACAATAAGGGCTAAAAATGGTAGAAAAGTAAGAATTCGTGCTGGTTTTTGAGAAAAAGGGGACAATAAAATGAAAAGGCACCGATTTGTAGAATAAAAGGTGGAAAGTGGTACTTACCGATTTTTGAGAAAAAAAGGTAACAAAAATGTATAGATTTTAGTGAAAATCGAAACAAAAAAGTGAAAATAAACCCATTTTGGATCAAAAAAGACAAAAAAGAGAAATTGTAACGATTTTTTAGAAAAAAGGAGACAAAAAAAATAATCTGTATCAATTTTTTAAAAAAGGGGAGAAACCTGAAAATTCATCGATTTTTCAGAAAAATGGCAAAAAATAAATATGTATAGATTTTTGAGATAATAGGAAGAAAAAATTGAAAATGTACCGATTTTTGAGAAAAAATAGTCAAAAAAGAGGAAACTTACCGATTTTTTTGGAAAAAAAGGGACAAAAAAGAAGAAAGGTGCAAATTTTATAGAAAAAAGTAGACAAAAAAGAAGAAAGATGACGATTTTTGAGAGAAAATTGACAAAAAAGAAAATGTATTGATTTCTTTAGAAAAAAAAGGCGACAAAAACGAAGAAAGGTGACAATTTTAATTTTATAGAAAAAATGATACAAAAAAGAAGAAAAATGACGATTTTTTTAGAAAAAAGGTGACAAAAAAGAGAAAATGTATCAATTTTTTTAGAAAAAAAGGTTACAAAAATAGAAGAAAGATGATGATATTTGAGAGAAAATTGACAAAAAAGTGAAAATGTACTGATTTTCAAGACACAACGTACAAAAAAGTAAAAATCAGTAATCATATTTGAAAAAATCTTTTTAGCGAAACACAACTCACCTATGACAATTGGAAACGTTTGTACTATCACGAGACTCCTCTAAACGTAATACTGGATTTTCACTAGGCGCGATACTAACATCTTCTTTCTTATCTTCTACTATACAATTCGACTCTTCCACCGTATCTTCTTCTTTATCAGTCTTGATCTCTACGTTTTCATACACATTTACACTCCTCAAACTTTCACTTTCGACATTCTCATACAAGTGCACGTTTTCCGATTCCAACGAGTCGTACGTTTCCTCCACACATTCATTCTTCTCGACACATCCTTCCGCATCAGTTTCGGAAACTTTTTCATCGTTTTCCAGATCTAACAAAGCGTTGACTTCGTGTATGGATCTTCTGAAGTACTTGACTTGTTGGTAAATAGAACTATCGTCCATCGGTTCCGATTTTCTCTTATCATTTACACCGAATCGATTTTCCGTCGGACTAAACTCGATTAAATTCAACGGACATTCTTCGGCTTCGGTTGGGATATTTTCCAAATTCTCAACGCTATTAACACCGTCACTGGTGTTTCTCGTTTCGGTCGTACTAACCGGTGATAAAAGTTCGTTTGTAGAACGCGTCGGACTAACGTTAGGACTAGGACTGTTTTTAGGAAAACTAAGCGAAGTTTGACTCGCGCTCAAGTTGTCCAAAGAACTTTCAACAACTTCGCTAAGACTCAGATCGCTGTGACTGAAGTTTTCGATGTGATGATAGGGAGCGGAGCTGATGCTAGCCGTATATTGAACGTTCGAAGTACTAGATTGATTTGAGCTGAGCGTTTTTTGGTCGTTGTAGCTACCCAAAGAAAATTGTTCGCTGGTGTTGCAAATAGCGCTCGAACTCAAGTTATTTTTAACGGTGGAGTCGTTAATAGAGGTTAAATCTTCCAAAGCGCTAAGACTTTTAGGTCGGTCGCTAGTGTATTCGCCGTTGACGGTTAAACTGGCTTCTTGGTCCGGTAGGGAAGCCGTAGAGGTGGGTATATCCACTTTTTCCGTGTTTAATATGACGTTTTCGTAAATATTATCAACTGGAGGTTTTAAAGGTGATGCTGGAGTACTACGTGGTGGTGATCTGTAAGTTATACTTATGGTAGTTTTGATATTTTCGTAATTGGGAGATTTGGAAGAGGGGGATTTGAGTTCGGTCTTTTGGAAAGTACTTTCTGAATTGGAACTGTCGTATGTGGGGGTAGTATTAACACTGCTATCTCCTAATTGTTTATAACCGGGTGAACCAGGTGTAGGGGTTGTGAGTAAACTGTAGGGTTGTGAAAGATCCAGTTCGGTTAAAGACTTGGGAACGGAATTTTCCAAATCTAAAGATTGTCGTTGATCTAAATTATCCGAATTTCTGGGAGATTTATTTTTGGGTTGGTAGGAATCGTACAGTTTGTTCGTTTGAACTACCGGACTTTCCGGAAAAGGGTGTATCACAGCAGTAGTTGAAACTATATTGTCCGGAGTATTGCAGTCGATGAATTGGATATCCGAGAGCTGGTCTTCTAAGCGTGTTCGTTTACGCGATTGAGATTCCGGCGATAGCACGACTCGTGGTTGTTTTTTCGGAGACGGGTTTACGGAATTCGTCGCGCTGTTGAATTCTTCCGGTCTGGCTCGGGTCAGGACGCGTCGTTGAGTCTGGAAATAGAAAAATTGACGTTTTTTTTTTGGTGAAAAGAATATTTTTTTATACAAACCTCTTTGTGTATCCGAGGAGAGCTGACTAGACTTTCATCTTCTGAAAATATCCTCATTTCCGATTCTTCCAGTTCGAAATTGATTTGAATTTCGCTAAGATCCAGCAGGGAGCCTTCGGAATTGTTTTGGGAATTTTGTAGGGTGTCAAAATAGGAATCGTGGGAGACTGACCTGAAAATTTAAAAATAGTATATTATATTATAAGGATTGAAAGTGCATATTTTTTTACGAGCAATATTTGCAGTTGCGAGGCGGTGCGCAGCGCAGCCGAGCGAATGCAAAATTGCGAGTAAAAATAGGCACTTTTAGTCCGTATGATATATACTATTTTTTCTTCAACCAAGTCAAAATTAAAATAAATTTAGTTTTATTCAAAAATCGTTAATAATTTGGTAAATATTGATTGTCAAGTAGACGTCAGTAGACGTAATAATCATATAATTTTTGTAGTAGTTTTTACGCTGCTTTCAAAATGAATCCCGAACACGATGAAAATATACCTGCGGATATATTGGAAAGTACCGAAGCAGTATATCTAAATCTCTTGCCACCCAAATCTCGCCAAGTTTATGAACTTGCATATCAGCGATTCATGGATTGGTGTAAAGAAAAAAATGTGCAAAACTATGCGGAGAGTGTTCTTATGGTGTATTTCTCAAATTTAAAGAATACCGTAAAGTCATCCACTCTTTGGTCACAGTATTCAATGTTGCGATCCACACTGGATATCAAAATTGAAATGATCCCTAGATAATGCGACCTAAAAGTCTTCTCATTTCAGCTGCCGCTTTGCCAGTAGGAATTCTGCTGTCTATGCATTAACTTGTAAGCGGGCGGACGAATTGTTCCATAACTCGGCAAAAAATTGACATTTTCCGATGATTCAAAGTTCATCGCAATGGGAAGACCAGTAGCTATCATTCCATCTTACTTGCAGCTCGTCCGTACTTGACAAAAATATTTAAAAAAGCAGTAAAAGTTTTTTTCCACAAGATTTTGAGACTATTTCATTAATTTGTTCATATTAAAAAAAAATAGTCTTTTATCCAATTTTTTTTAAATAATGGAACCTTAGGAGGTCTTGAATGATCTCATACATTTTTTATTAATATCTTTCTTGCGTTTTGATGAAAAATTGTTTTGCTCATTTACATTTTCCAGCCGTTTTCGGAGTTCTGTACAATCTGTGGAACAAGCGCGATTTAAAAATTTATCATCCTATATATTGCTTTTCAATGCACATCATTTTAAAGCTTAGAGTGTCTAGTTTTCAAATGTACTTTTTGATTTTTAATAAAATCCAATCACTTTCCAGCAATCAGGGAAATTGATCACACCGGTGAAAACCGGACATTTTTTCAAATAAATAAATAAACAAATCAATTTTTTATCAAAACGCAAGAAAGATATTAAAAGAAAATTCTGAGATCATTCAAGACCTTTAATGTTCCATTATATGAAAAAAATTAGGATAAAAGACTATTTTAAAAAAATATATGAACAAATTAATGAAATATTGTGATGAAAATGTCAATTTTTTGCCGAGTTATGGAACAATTCGTCCGCCCTCTGCATAGACAGCAGAATTCCTACAGGCAGAGCAGCAGCTAAAATGAGGAGACTTTTAGGTCTCATTATCTCGATAACTATCGAATTTTCGAAAAAAATGATGGTAACCACTTTTGTAGATAATAAGACGATCCTCATTTTATATCTGAAGAAAAATTATCTAATTCGCATATTTAGCCAGATATTAGCGAGAAACCCGCTTTCCAAGGTTTAGGGGGACATTTTCCGTAAACTCAATTGCGTTTAGTTTTTTCTCAAAAAAAAACACCTGCCGTGACCAATAAATTGAGCCCAAAGTGACTTCAGCGACTTTTCAGGAGCTTTCGATATTTTCAGGTGTTCAGTTACTGGACTATACATGGTTAGAGATTTATCAAAAGCATATTAATCTGAAAAGTTTTTATTTTTCGACCAAATATTGTTTTATCGACATATTTTCAGTTTTAATTGCATTTTGGATGGGATTCAACTAAACGCAGCTTGCTTATTCGTTCTACCTATGTCTAGCTAGAGAATGGTGAGACACTATAAGACAGTCTTTTACAGACTTAAGACGAAGAGATACTTTCATAAGGTATTACCACATTGTTCACGATGTTTAGCTCATTGCTTTCCACACAATCTTTAAAAGGCCAACCATTTATGTGGCGATACCGCAAATATGCCGGTATAGGCAGTTATTACCAAAAAACATAATCGATTGATAATCGATTAATCATCCGATTTTTGGAATCATCAATAACGGATAAATTATAATTATTGCATCATTGGGTTTGAAAATAGCGTTAAACCATTGCGAAAATTGTGTTAATTTAGTCTTAATATAAATCAATAAGTATCAAAAAATGTTAAATATGCATGTTAAAATATGCAAATCATCTATTCTTATATAGTGTACTCAAAGAAACGATCTAATTTCTTGATAATGGCAGCAAGAAAAATAGATTCCCATTAAAAACTAAAATTAAAAGCTATATTATACCACAACGTACAATTTTAGTTTGTTTTTACTGTGAATCAAGATTAATTGATTATTTTCGATTAATCGAGTATTTCCGATCAATCCGATTAACCGAATATTTCCGAATATTCAATTTTAACAATTATTTGATTATTTTCGATTAATCGATTATTGCTATTCTCGATTAATCAATAATTGATTATTTTTAAAAATACATATCGATTAATCGATTATTTTTCGATTCATCGATTATTTTTCGATTATTTTGACCACCCCAAGTTATTAGACGAGATAAGGATGAAAGAGGTTGTCTATATATTAAAGATATGAAAGCAGTTAGAGAGACTATCACTTTAAGGTGGGAGTAGTTAAAACATATATTAGGCTGTGAATAACCGAATTACTAGGCTTTTCTGGGAATGCAGAATATTTATGGACAGAACCTGGTGGTTCATAAGGCGGATGAGAAAAAAATATACCTGTTGTGTCCTGGAGGTTTGTGTAAGGAATTGAGTGGTCCTAAAACGTCTTCACAGCTCGCCGGTTCCGAATGACCCGAAGTTAAACTTTCCGCCGACTTTACCGATCTCAATTTCCGTTTCATTTCCGTTAAATCGGATTCTGTGACAAACTTTTCCTGAAAATTAAAGAAAAAGAGTAAAAAAACTGTGGAAAACTGTAACTTAAGGTACTTTCTTACGTTTATAGTTACAGGAGTGGAAGATTTTCGATTTTTCGAGACGTTTCCTTGTGTTTGATTTCTAGATTTGGAAAAAAACATCCTCCAGCCTAACGGAGAACGTTTGGTATGTCCTCTTTTTCTAGCACCTGAAAAAAAACCTGTAGTAATGGGGACTGTTGGTTGAAGTGAAAACACAAATAAGTAGACGGACATTTTTGCTAGTAAATTGTTCCCTTTGCTAATACCTCAATAAAATTGTATCGTGCGCACCTGATATTGATATTTTTATGAATAGATTGATCCCTTATAAAAATATTATCGAAAGCCTATAAGAATGACCTTTTTGACAAATAAATGAACTCCTAATGAAAATTTTTGTCAATGAATTGATCCCTCATGAAAATTTTATCGTACGCCCATGTTTACAAAAAAATACTTACCCGATGGTAATTCTATAACTGTGTGATATTTTTTGGGGAGATTTTTAGGTCCACCACCGACTTCTATGTAATTGCATTCTTCGTTTTTGTTGAGTAAATGTTTGTTGCGAGCCTCTTCCAATGTTATCAACTTTGTTGGAGTCGAAATTGCCAGACTATTAGGTCGACATTTCTTCGATAATAAACTTTCGTTTGTTAAAGTCGGTTGATCGAGATTGGGCAGATGATCGCAAAATATTAAATCCGCGTAGCAAATCAAAAATTCCGTTACAACCGCCTGAAAAAAAATATCAAATAATTTAACATTCTACTGTATACACTGTGTTATTTATAAGATGCGACATAGGGATACCTGTACAAAACTGTAAAACGCGAGCTAACTTTTTTACCAAATAGCGTTCAAGAAATATAATAACAGATTTGGGAAGGTTGTTGAAAAATAAGTTCAAATGCACTTTAAATTTTCTTAAATTCATTCTAATAAATGAAAAACAACTAGGTAATCAAAATAATAAAGAGATTGAATGCAAAAACCAGACGCTAGAAAGAGTATCAACATTTGAATATTTTATAAGTATAGTAACAGAAAATGGAAAAATAGATGCAGAAATAACAAACAGAGCAAATAAATCAACAAAAATATACTACTCTCTAAATAAAACAATTCTTGGACATAAAGATATAGACTTAGAAGTGAAAATGGAAATTCATAATATGATAATAGTTCCTACAATAATAGCTATGTTCGCGGGTCACGATCCGAACCAGTTCAGGGACTATTCGCATGCGTATTCTAAAAGGTGGCGTTAGCGGTTAATATAATTCTGAATTTTTAATATTAGTTCGGTGTTCGCGGATCGGTTCGTTATTGATTCGGAATCAGTCCTAGCAGTTCTCGGATTTTGGTGAGGACTGGAAGTTCGGTTCGGCTGCTCATGCGCAAATGATCGATATGTCAGTTGTTTTATGAGACCGTTCGCGGTATACTTGAAACTATTTGCTGGTTCGGAACTAAGCATGCGCTCTAGACAATGTACAGTTAATTTCAGACTGGTTCGGAATCGGTTAGGATTGTGACCCGCGAACATAGCTATTACATGCATGTGAAAATTGGACTGTGCGAAAAAAGGACGAAACTAGAATAAACGCCATTGAAATAAAACATCTAAGAAGAATTGCATGGAAAACTAAATGGGATAGGATTAGAAATGACGTCATTAGAGAGACCATTAAACAGGAACTGATAACTGATGGTAAAATAAAAAAGAGACAACTAAGCTGATATGGTCATATGGTAATAATGGAACCAAATAGTTTAACTAAGAAAATAATGGAGATTGGGAAACCGATCCAAAACAAAGGGGTAGGCCTAGAAGAAATGGTTGGACCAAATACAAGAGATGGGTTCAGAAAGAGGAAAGACCATATATGAAATGAAAAACCTTGCAAGAAACAGAAAGACATGGAAGTAATGGATACAGGACATGGAATCCACATTCAACCTCACTTTTCGCCTGTTAAGTGTCTCTGCATACCATAGGGATAAGTGAAGTATGAGTGACCCTCAAGTGTCGACTATGAATTTCACCCTATATCGTTCAAGAATATATCTCGTGTGTGCCCGGCTAATGTCTACAATTGACGAAAGTAGAATTTATCTGAAATCTGCATTAAAAATAAGTTTGGCACTGTGGTAATTTTGTCACGACTTACCTGTACACCAACTCCTTGCAAGGCAGCAACGCCTCCCACCTCCAACGCCTCGCACCTCAACAAATTAGGAGCCCAAACTATGGCGACGTTTCTTGTAGTCATTCCGGTGCTAGCTCCGTGTTTGGCTACTTTTGCCAAGTGCCTCATTAGATACTCCAAAGTTCTATGAATACAAAATAAAAGTTGAAATATTGGAAGAAAGAAAGTTAAAAGAACTTACCTGTAATGTGGAGGAGGCAATTTTTGCACGGTTTCTCTCATTTTCAACAACCTATCATGATCCGATTCGGAATTTCGAATGGCTGTGTTACAGCCTTGTACGGCGTTAACGAAACTTTGGTAAAGTTGATACGTGCAAAGTGGATTTGGTAATTCTCTGAAAATTTTAAAAAGACATGGTGATAAAAAGTAATCAAATGTGATACTAAAATGATTTTTTTTAAACCGCGCAGACTGAGACTAGGCACACAAACTGGGAAGTGGACTTGATGGGGATTTTAGAAAACAGGGTTATAGCTTGCTAGTTCCAACATGAATCTTACATAGTTTTGAGCAGGTCAAAACTAACATTCCTTAGAGAACCACTCTAATTAAACTGCTAGAGACTGTATACATTTGAAGGAATATCAGAAGTCTGGGAAAAACCATCTTATTAGGATTGCGGAACAGGTTAGAAAGGACGCATCCCAACTCGTGCCACTAATCCCTTAAAAGGTACAAGAGTAAAGGTCTCAATAATCTGTATACCTAACTCGTGCTCGATTGAAAAATTTACCTGTTCAAATTACCATCCCATCTATAGGAACAGGTATTATTGTTAAATTGGGTTTTCCTAAAGTACTTACTAGAAAGGATTTTGTTTCGGGTTTGATATTTATGAATGAGTTAGATTTATTTCGTAATTGGGAGGGTTAAGAGCAGCTCTATAAACATGTGGATTCGCGAAGTATCAAGTCAACGTGGGAAAATGTTATTAATTGTAGAACAACACAAATTTAATCAAAGCAGCAAAAAGTTAACATCTGGAGAAATTAAGTGGGTGTGTGTGAATAGAAAGTGTAACGCATATTTTCGGACAATCGGTGATTCTGGTGGTCGTGTAATAACAGAAAAAGTGTTAACTCATAATCATCCTGCAATAGAAGAGAACATTATTCAAAGACATATAGTGAGTGCATCTGCTAAACGAAAGGCCTTTGATGACATTTGTGAAAAGCCTAGCAAAGTTATTCGAAAATGTTTTGAATCCAATTTAAATGAACTTAAATTGTATAAAAAAAACAATTTATTATGAAAAACGTAAAAAGTTTCCAAAACTTCCATCAAATGCCGAAGAGGTGTTTGAAGTTTTAAACAATATCAATACACGCATTTTACAAGATGAGAACTTTGTACTTATAAACGATGTTGGATTAAATTTAATTGTATTTTGTACTGAAACTAATTTGAAATTTCTCTGTGGGTGCACTACACTTTACATGGATGGGACGTTTTCGTATTGTACAAAGTATTTTTTACAATTGTTTACAATCCATGGCCTACGTAATGGACATTACATACCACTTGTTTTTTGTTTATTGCGAGATAAAAAAGAAGACACCTACAAAAAATTATTTCGTAAATTAATTGATACGTGTAAGGATAAGAATTGGAATCTACTGCCTGAACAAATAGTAATTGATTTTGAAATCGGCATTCATAATGCTACGCGATTGATTTGGAGTGAAGCTAGATTGATAGTCAAGCATGGTGGCGAAAAATTCAAAATTTGGGACTATCGTCGGAGTATAAAAACAAAGAAAGTGATATTGGAAAATGGTTGCGTTACTGCTTTGGAATTATGTTTTTGGACCCAGATTTAGTTAGCGACTTCTTCGTTTTTGAACTTATGGAAGAAAAGCCCAACGACGAAAGATTGTGTGCGTTTGCTGATTATTTAGTGGAAAACTATATATCGGAAGAGGCTCGTTTTCCTCCTAATATATGGGCAGAAGCATCAGCTAGTATACACAGAACCACGAATGCATGTGAATCATTTCACAGCCATTTAAATAGTTCATTTTATAATGCACATCCCTCATTATTTGTTTTCGTTGAGGTATTGCTAAGAATTCAGGAAGAGACTTACATTAAATGTCGCAGTGTAGATAATACTAAAATCGTGAGAAATGCAACAAGGAAAAAACATGATTTCCTAAAAAAAGACTATAGATAATTTTAAAAATAAAAAGATATCAACATTTACTTTCGTTAAAACAGTATCATGGTATAATAGTATTAATAATATGTAGGTAGTTCTAAGTTTTTTATGTGCAATATATTTAATTAATACGTTTTATAGTAGTTTTATTTCAAATAAATGACAACTGTATATGTAGGTCTTGAATATTTAATTATAATAAATAAGAATTAAAAACCGCAGTTCCGATGCACCCGGGCACGAGTTGGTGTATTAATTTTCTACCTGGTTTTTGAACGGGCACGAGTTGGTCAGTGATTTTCGGGGCCAGGTAATAACGGGCACGAGTTGGGAAACGCCGGTTAGAAAGTACACACTTCCGGTTAAACCTTATATTACGTTTTGCCAAGCATAGGAAAAGGTATACAGAAACAGACAAGTGCAATATTTGGCAGCGCGTGATAAATGCAAATAATAAACTGGACAGTTCCTCTTCCTGAGGTCCAGAAAGAAAATAAACAATATAAATCATGTAATCTGTTCTGTTAGATTCGTAACAGTTGAACAAATAAATGGAATAAAATTGGAGAACAAAATCAATTGGTAATCAGTCAATGGTAATCGAAAAAAGCTTGGAAAGCTTGGACAAAAACCCAAGTATCTTTCAAACGGAAATTCACGCCAAGAAAGTCCGCTCAGGATACAGAAGGCAAGGGATTATCATAATGTCGGATAGTCAAGCAGCCATTAAAGCACTGAGCTCTTGTGTAATCAGTTCCAGAATGGTGTGGAAATGCCTAGACAAACTCAATGAACTAGGCGAGAACAATAAAGCCACCTTAATGTGGATTCCAGGACATGCTGGAATAGAAGGAAATGAAATAGCAGATGAACTAGCAAAGAAGGGGTCTGAAACATCCTTTTGGGGGCCGGGACCCTTTTGCGAAGTCAGCTCCAATGTAATATAGGAAGAAATAGGTAAAGCCGAGAAAAATAGATGATCTGACCATTGGAAAGATCTAGTAGGGCTTAGGCAATCAAAGATTGACTACAGCCTATTGAGATCAAATGAATGCATAAGTCAAAGTAAAACAGCGCTAAGAGTTTTAACAGGGACACCTGAAATGGGCACCTGAAAAAGCTCAAAATAGTGGAGGAAGAAGAATGTAGATTTTGTGGCAAGGAAGAAGAAACTTCCTCGCATACTCTCTAACTGGACAGCGCTCCAAAATCCTAGGGCATAGCAATTATGCTCTATTGGAAGCAGGGGCGTCTTCGCTTGAAAAGAAAGCATCCTGTTTGATCAGGGAGAGTATAGTGGAATGAGGAAGACAACTTGTTTCTTCTCACTAGGAAGTATTTCAGGCGGAAATGTATGCTTTCTGCAACACTTTTCACCACCATAAGAAGTGGCGGGAAGTTAAGAACCATTACCATGGTCTTCGTTGGGCACGTTTTTAAATGTTTATAAAATTTTGTGAGCAACATTTTGCGAGTCGAAAATATATCTGGTTCATACTATGCACTAGATGGCACAGTCCGTTATCTACTAGGAGTTTTGTCAAAAACTCACTATTTTGATGCTCTATCGCTTGGTCTATCAACAGGTTTTGAGCTCTTGATATGGGAAGGTGAATGTTAATGATCAGTTATACCAAATTTTCTTTAAATTGGAATTTTTTGATCTTAAAATAAATATTATTGACAAGAAACGCTACAAAGTGATTAAATTGTTTATTTTAGAATTGACATTTTGTATTTAGTGGATAAAGATAAATTTTAACGAATAGTTAGAATGGAATAATAAAATCAATTAATTGAAAACGTCGTAAATGATACTGCGGAATCGTAAATGATACTGCGGAACGAGGAGTTCAATTAATGGAATCATTTAATCGGAATTAAAATCAGGAACAGAAACATTACTATTTTAGATAAAACTAAGAGTTTCTAATTAACTTAAATATAAATACGAAATGTATGAAAATTCAAAATTGATAATTAATTCGATATTTAAAATATCATCGTCAGAATGACAGAAGTTACATTTGATGTTATGCATACTTGGTTAGAGTTATAGTTTTTTCCACGATCTAAGAAACTGACTTGACTTGATATGCAATAAAACCATAAAACTTTTCAGATTTACCGTGCAGAGCCACACTATACCCGATGAAAAAGAAAAAGTACTAATGGCCACTTGCACCGACTATTTCAAGTGAAGCTTAGGGTTAAGGGCCCTCTAAGTTAATATTTTTGTTGCACCGTATGTCAAACTCAATTTAAACCTTCCTTAACCTAAGCCGAAATAATGCAACCAATAATTCGCCCGTATTTTTTTGAATAATGTGTTTTCCAAGAGGCGATTTTTGTGGATTTCTGGAGTTTTCCCGAGCGCTCTGGTTTATCGGGAATTTCTCGATGATGAATAGTCAAACCCGCTTATAATTGATATTGGGAGAAAGGTTAGAATATCTTCTTGCTGATGGTATAATTTTTTTTGGCCCAGACCCCTGGGTTTTCAGGAAAATCGGGGAAATTTACAGTTTTTTGAGGGAAGGAGCTATTCTTCTGAGTTTTTTCGAGCAGTTTTTTCTCTTTACAGTCAAATTCTTCCCAGTCAAGCATCATACCCGATGAAAGGTCACATTTTGAACTTTCCTTTGATATGTGTATCAAGTATTTTATTTGATGCATTAAGAAGAAATTTGTCTCTAAATTTGTTGTAGTGGATGCCTCATTTTATTCTCGCACGCCGCCAAGCCACCCATCTATAGTGTGGTCGACGGCGTCTGCTATAGTGCGTGTACACGTGGATGTTTTCTGCTGCATTGTTTGTCAACAACTGACAATTTTACATGTAAACACTATCTCTTCCGTGATTTTTCAAGAATAAATTAGTAGTATTCCAGTGTAAAAAGTGAAATTCAAGTCATTATTAATTTTATTGTTATTATTTATTTAATAATACATTTTGAAATTTTGATTGATAAAAAACAGGAAAATTTACCGGAAATTTTTGAGCTTCTTTTTTTGGAACACACGGTGAGGTTTCATTTTTTAAATTAAGATCATTAATATTATTGTGGGTGAAATGACCTTTAATGATTTGATAAATATTGTTCATTCCTGTAGAAAAATGGAAGTCGCAAAGGATTCTAGTACGCCCGTGTGTTTTATTTGTGATCAAGTTCTGACTGAAGACGTTACAACGGTTACCCGAGTATTAGAAACCCTAATAAATGTTAGCAAGACCAGGAAATACAACCACCATTTGTTCCTGGAGAAGGTATCGTCTGTGGAAGTTCATCGCTTGTAGGAAGAGGTATTCGGTAATGAAGAATGGGAAAGTTATTTTCGCAATTTTAGCGTCTACTTTCAATCCTTTTCGCACACAATAATTCCTAGGATTGGTCTGTCCAATAAAAGCAGGCCAGGGTCTCAATTTTAAAGAAAGCGATAACTTTTTGACCCCCGAGAGTGGGTAAGAGATCGATCATTTTCATGTTTCTTTTCATGGCCTTAATTATTTCGCGGTTGCGAAAATGCAAGGTGTCGCCATCTACCATAGATGCCTGGAGGCATAAACATAGAAATTGGTGTATTTTCAGGGTCCCTCATCCCAGATTTTGGGCTAGAAACGTCAGTTTTCAAGTTTCAGAAAACTGCGAACTTTTAAACCACAATTTTTGCAAAAAATATTGGTGTAACGAAAGAAATTTTAGGGACAACTTTTGTAGGTAATGAACTGCTGTTCATTTTTTGTCTGAACAAAAATTCTCTAGGGATCGTAGTTCGGGAGATATCGGCCGAAAACGGATTTTCGGGATCTCCAGAGCCATTTTCCAACCCTCCCACAAATTTCAGGCACCTGACATTTTGAGGGTTCAATGTACCCACTATTACCTGCAAATTAAAAAAAAAAGTTTCTTTGCTGGACCAGATGCCCATGTTGACGGTATTTTTCGCCTTCATTTATTGGACTAAAATGCCATAAACAAATAATGACAATAATGGCATATGAAGTCGAAATACTGTTACCAATCACTTAAATTTAACAAAAAATTTATTAGAATTTGCATAGATGCCAAACTGCATGACTACTTAGCTAATCCGACCCATAGTTGACATGGTGCAAGGGTTATATTTTTAAGGGAGGCTTAGATTTTAAGCTCTACTTAGTTACGTACACTTAAACAGTGAGTCGGTGCAAATGGCCATAAGTAAATTTATAATAAGAATGACCTAAAAGTCTTATAGGGCCATTCGCACCGGTTACACTTAAACGTTAAGTGTCACTCAAATCCACTAAGTGTCACTTAGTCGTTCGCACCGTATTTAAAGGCACCCTTAAAGCGACGTTAAGGATACCTTAACTAAGCTCGGAACACCCACGGCTTAAAGTTCCACTTAACCTCGAAATACTAGTTTTGAAGTTGATTTATGACAGTTCAGATTTGAGTAAATTGTGCTTTGGTAGATCTTTGTATTTGTAATTTGTCTTATCGGAATGGAAATGTTAGAAGATTATGACGATTTAGAGATAATTGATAAATTGGATACGGTATACCCAGACAGTTATATTATAAGGAGCGATTATTTTAATACATTCGATCCCAAAACGTTTTTTCTTAGATTTAAAATGACGAAGGAAACTGCTCTCAAGTTTCTTAGAGAAATTGAAATTGTTTATTTTCTATGACATTTCTATACTTGCTAATAACTAATAATAATGATTTTTCACGTGTTGTGAAATTTATTCCACGAGATCGTTTTTCTCCGCTCATATTTAAACTACTAAAATGACTCGGAAGAAAAAAATACTTATCAAAACGTCAAAATCAAAGATGACACCAACTAATATCAAACGCATAAATCAAACTGGATCAAACTGCCGTTAATTGGTTAATTCCTGACAAGATCTTTTTCAAAAAAATATTTTAAAGTTGCGGCGTTGTCAAATGGAACCTCCCACTTAGTTAAGGGACATACGGCGCGAACGAAGTTCCACTTAAATTATAAGTGTCACTTAGTTAAGTATGACTTTTAAGGATAATCGGTGCGAATGGCCCATAGAGTTTTAAGGTAATAATTTATTATTCGCCAACAAAATAAATACAACCCTGTCTCGGCTAATACTTTTATGGCTTTATTGCTTGTCATCATCCCATCTCTGGTCGAGTCAGTTTCTCAGATCGTAAAAAGAACTATACCCAATCTTGTTAGAACCACCCAGTATAGTAAAACAGGGATTTGCATAAATAACGTGCTATCAATATGACGGAACAAATAAAAAAGTTAGACCTGCAAATATATTGAAAATATAAAATTTCCAGTTGTTTGTTTACTTTTTACTTGGAAGGATCAAAAAGTCTGATGTGGATCTTTTTATTGTTTGAGCATAATGGTGGATTATAAATCATTATTTAACAATAAAAATATAAAGATAAGAAATCGAGTGGTTAAGGTCATTTGACGACGAGATTTTGAAGGTATATGTAGATTTAAGATTAATTTATTATTCGATAGATTGGAAATAAAATGAAAATGGGGATAAAAGTGATATTTTTGGTGTTTGTGATAAGGGGGGCGATGGGAAAGAGTTTTCTAAAAGGTAAGTGTCATCAAAATAATCTTATATTGAGTTTATTTACCTCTAAAGTCTAAAAAAAATTAGTGGGAAAGTAGATAAGAGAGAATAGTAAAATGCATCAATATTTATTTATTCAATGTTTATCATTCCGGACAATGTAAATAAATTTTACGAAACAATGCTGGGATTTCAATTGGATATATTTCGTTTTGTTGTTTAAATACCTACAATAGTTTCCCAACAATCTTCAGACCCTGCCACTTAGTGTATAGATTCGATGTTAAAAATTAGGCTTAAGTAAAATGAGAATTTTTTGAACTGCTGCTACTACTCCTCCTCCTACTACTACTATTCCTACAATTCCTACTCCTGGTCAATATTCTTTTTAAATAGAAAATTCTACTGAGCTCACGTAGTACCAAATTATAAGTTTCGTGAAATGAGAATTTTTAATCCATTACGGCCACTACTTTTTTTGAACAATTCTTCAAAGTACAAAATAAGCAAGAAGATTTATCCGAAGTAGTACTTAATACAAAATTTGACCGAAAATAACCAGATCCTTCAATCTACCAATTACGCCAATTCCTCTATTTTTATAATAGTTCTTAGTCAATATCGTTCAGGTTGGAAAAATTATCAAAAATTTCAACCAAAGTAGTACCAAATACAGAATGTATCTGTAAAATTTCTAGATGTTTCAATCGGCTTATAATACCAATTCTTCAATTTTTATAAGAGTTCTTAGTCAATATCATTCAGAATAAAAAATCAATCAAAGTAGTACCAGATACAAAATTTGACAGTAAAATATCAAGATGTTTAAATCGACTTCTAGTACCAATTATGCCAGAGCCTCTAATTTTATATTAGTTCTTTGTCAATATCATTCAGAATAGAAAATTATCGAGAAAAGCAGTACCAAATACCAAATGTATCCGTAAAAAATACAGAAGTTTCAGCCAACTTTTCAAAAACATTTCGCACACTCCCGTTTTAAAATAATTTCCCGTCAATTTCCATCCGAGCAAGAAAATCC
The DNA here is from genome assembly GCA_910591695.1 of Galerucella pusilla. Taxonomy (NCBI): domain Eukaryota; kingdom Metazoa; phylum Arthropoda; class Insecta; order Coleoptera; family Chrysomelidae; genus Galerucella; species Galerucella pusilla. The sequence continues at coordinate 40,559 of CAJUYI010000536.1, read as the reverse complement.
AACAAAAGTAGTACCAAATACAAAATTTGACCACGAAATATCAACAATTTTTAACCAAATTATAGAAACCACTTCGCCCACTATTATTTCTAAACAACATTTTGTCAATACCCTTCAAAGAAGAAAACTAGCATGTGAATTAAACTAAAGTAGTACCAACACACAAAATTTCGCAGCAATGTATCAAGAATTCCATCGATTTGTAGTGAAAATTTCATCCCCTACACAAATTTTTCGTCAATATACTTCAAAGTAGAACATTAACATGTGAATGCAACCACAGTAGTACCAAAATTCAAAATTTCACAGTAAAATAACATAATTTCTATCAATTTGTAGAGCAAATTTCGTCCCTTGTAACAAATTTTAGTCAATATTTTTCAAAGGTGGAAAGTAGCAGGTATATTTAACCAAAGTAGTACCAATACATAATTTCACACCAAAATATCAAGAATTCCATCGATTTGTAGTGCAAATTTCGTCCCCTAGAACAAATTTACGACAATATTCTAAGCCACAAGTATATTTAATCCAAGTAGTACCAAATACAAAATTTCAACGTAAAATAACAAAATTTCTATCGATTTGTAAAGCAAATTTCGTCCCCTACAGCAAATTTTCGTCAATATTATTCAAAGTTAAAAAGTAGCAAGTATATTTCACCAAAGTAGTACCAATACAAAATTTCACAGTTTGTTAACAAAATTTCTATTTATTTGTAGTGCAAATTTCCATCTCTAACCAAATTTTCGTCAATAGTCTTCAAAGTTGAAAGTATCAGGTATATTTCACCACAGTAGTACCAATACAAAATTTCACATCAAAATAAAAGTTTCAATCGACTCATAGAAAAACACACACTACCTTTTTAAAAATAATTTCATGTCAATATCCTTCAAATTAGAAAATCCAAGTGAAGTAGTACCAAATACGAAATTTGATGCATTTCCAATCGACATAACAAACACATCATCTTCCTCACGATAAAATCTCACAATGTATAAAGCTTTTCAAAACAACTTCAACTCAAGTTGAATATAAAAATCGTAATTTATAGTGCTTTTTTCCTTTGACATCATTCCTAATACTAATAAAAATCTTATTTTACTTTTCTTCAACATAAACATTTACAAATGTTTTCCTACTTGCTCCGACCTTTCGCAATACCGAAATATGAAGTAATCAAAGCAATGTTTGTAAAATAAAATGTTTTTTTTATAATGATTCACGACTTCCTGGGTTAATTTTTCCGTAACCAATTCAAAAACAAACAAAATACACCTAACAAACATATTATGATATATATTTACACAAAAAAATTCTAAACCTGCCTTAGTACAAATAATATTTTCATTGAACACAGCTACATTTCATTCAGTTACCACAAATATCCTTATCTTATTTAAATAAATTTAATCTTAAGTAAAATATTTGTAGAAATGGATAAATTCTATCAAAATAAAACTAATCAAGAGACTGTTTCAATTTATTGCTAGTATTTTGAAAATTTTGATTAGTTTAACCAAAGAAAAGAAAATTGCATGGAAAAAATACCTTCAAACAAAAACACAAGATGATAAGGAAATATATAACGGGAAAAGAAACATAGTCAAGGAAGCGGTTAAGAAAGCGAAAAGGAATTCCTGGAAAGAATTTGGAAGAGAGAGCGCCAAAGATGATAAAATGGTTAGGAGAAAAAGGAAAAGAATGGCTGCTTCTTATATGCAGGGAAGCATGGGACACTCAAAAAATCCCCAAAGAATGGGAAATCTTATATTGCCAATACATAGAAAAGGGGATCAAACACTGTGCAATAATTATAGACCAATATGTTTAGCCCAAACCAGCTTTAAAATGTATACGAGAATATTAGAGATCCGATTAAGAAGTCATATAGAAGCAAAATTAGAAGAGGAACAAGCAGCTTTCAGACAGGAAGGCAAGCAAGTGATAATATATACATTTTAAGAAGACTAATTGATAATACAATTGAAGCGGGAGAAGAAATGTATTTAGCATTTATAGACTTGAAGGAAGCTTTTGATACAGTAGAAAGAGAAAAAATTTGGGAGGTATTGGAAGACTTAGAAGTACCGAAAGCTCTAATTAATATAATTAAAAGCACATACGAGACTGTCAAATTAAGAATGCAGATAGGAGGTCAATGAAAAATGGTATAAAACAAGGTGATAGCTTAAGCCCACTGTTGTTTGTTATTATAATGGACAAAATAGTGAAGGAAATAAAAAGACAAGGAGGAAATCTGGACACGATAATAGGGTACAGGAACATGGTACCGGTCAGGCTAAGTAACCTACTATACGCAGACGATATCGTACTCATATCAAAATCGAGAAATAAAATGCAGAAACTAATTAAATTACTGGCAAGAGAAATAGAAAAGATGAAAATGACAATAAATACAGAGAAAACCAAAGTAATGATAGTAAATTGAAAACAAGGAATTGAAATGTAATCACAAAACATTAGAGAGGGTAACAACCTATAACTACCTAGGAAGTATTTTAACAGAAGATGGAAAAATAGAAGCAGAACTTAATAACAGAGTAAATAAATCAACAAGATTATATTATTCCTTAAATCGAACATTACTAAGCCATAAATACATTGATATGAATACAAAGATGGAAATATACAACAAAATTACAGTACCAACTATAACTTATGCCAGTGAGAACTGGGTACTGCAGAAAAACCATGAAACAAAAATAAATGCAATGGAAATGAAATATTTAAGGAAAATAGCAGGAAAAACGAAATGGGACAAAGTAAGGAAAGAAGATATCAGAAGCATAACTAATCAAGACCCAATAATATCAAATATTAAAAAGAAACAATTGAACTGGTTTGGCCACCTAGTAAGAATGAAGCAAGATAGAACAGCGAGAAAAGTAATGGAAACGGGAATATCAAGAAAAAGACAAAGAGGAACCCAGGAGGAAATGGATAGACCAGATTGAAGAAATTTGAAAGAACAAAGGAAAGTCATTATGAGAGATGAAGGCATTAGCCAGGGACAGAAAAGAATGGAAAACTTGGTTTCAGGAAGAACTCCAATCCGACGCCTGAGAAGGTATAAGGATAAGAGAAAGAAAGAAGATTAGTTTAACCAAGAAAGTGGAGGCCATCTCAATTAAAAAATTTGTCTCAATACATTTTTATAGTAGACGTCAAAAATGATAGTTTAATACTGTTATAACTCCTTGCGAAATTTTGAAAATTACTTTCCAAAAGACCAGAGACCGTTCACTAACAAGCTACAACTACTTCTCGGGCTACATTGTCGGACATTGGATATTTTCCGCGATACTTTTTCGAATTTGTCGAAATGATCTTGTTTAAATAGATTTCATTACTAATTAATTTATTACAAATATTGTTTAAAAAAAATTGAATTCAAGGTTTGTGTGGCCCTTTATATGTGGGGCGATGCGTGATTTTTTTGTAGACGCCGTCACCGTGTCACCGACATGCTAATGTGACGTGTTACCCCTTGACTAAATCATGTGCGTACATAATTTTTTTTGGAAGGGAGACAATAAACATTTTAAAAAGGTTTTTTTCTGTTTCAGAACCAGTACGACCAATTGCATCAATAGAAAGTGCAAATCTAGAAGGAAAACAAATTCAACACGAAACGGAATGCTACCTTTACTACCGCTACGTCTATGGAGTGAAAATAATGAAAGAATGTCCCGATGGTAAACTATTCAACCCCCAAATATCGAATTGCGATTACAACTACAACGTCCAATGTGGCCAAAGAAAATTTCCCGAAGAAAACGATTCTCTTTACGAGTACTACGAAGTAGACAACTCCTTCAATGATCAAGAATATTCTTCAACGACTACAAAACCTTTTGAATGTCCTAAAAAAGAAGATCCCTACGAACCGGATCCACTTCTTGCACACGAAGATAGCTGCAATCATTTTTATAGATGCGTGGATGGGAAAAAACATTTGATGAAATGTCCGGGTATGTTGCAATTCGATACGAAAATCGCGGCTTGCGATTGGCCGAGTAATGTGAGATGTAGGATGAATTGGAGGGGCAGTAGTACTACTACTGAAACGACTTCTACTACCAGACAGTTTTAAATGACAAGAATACTTTGGCAAGTTTATCTGAAGCCGTGAAAGGAATGCAGTCGAAAACATTCGATATTGCCAAGTTTAACTATGAAAAAGCTAAAGTGCTAAGTATGTAGTGATAATAATTAGAGAAGGGACTTTATATTATTAACAATATTAACAAACGTTAATTCTTCAATGTGCTCGTTTCCTTGGATTTTTTCTATTAGCATTATTTTTTCAATTCATGAATATTAAAAGATGAACAGTTACATAATTGGTGATTTTTATCGAAAGCTGACTTCTTATTGGCAAGCGCGTGCGTGTGTTCTTCCCTCGCACTTTCTCAATTGACTGATATTGATTTATCCAGTGGCGTTGGTATTGTCAGTGACCTTTGAATTTTCAGTTCTACTTGGTAAAATAGATACCGTACGCCATTTGTACGTTCATGACAGATATGCGCCATGTTTCCTCGCCTCTTACCGATGCCCCGTAGCTTCAGATAAGCTTGCCAAACTATAGATTGCGAAAATTGGTCAACTTCGACCATACTGAGACTCGGATCATTCAATCATCGTTTTTGAAAATTATTTTTATTATTTTAAGATGATTGTTTGAATCCCAATTTTTCAAATACCTTTGCACCACTTTTTAAAATCTTTAAATAGTATTTTCGCTCCTATATTTGAACCTCAGAAATTTTGTTAAGTCTGGCAACGTTGGAATTATTTAATAGTTCCCGAGAGTGACGTATAACTTCATTTGTCAACGGTCAATCGTCAATATCTTTATTTTTTTTATTAGACGGGTTTTATTGCATGTAATTCTTAGTTAAAACTGTGAATCAACATTAATATATACAGGATGTCACATTATTGTACAAAAATAAAAAATTTAAAAACTCGGATTACAATAAAAACCAGGTTTATGATTAATATTGAATCAAATTTTCAAACAGTATTAGTTAACATATACAATATGTCTCAGTAAGTTGGAACCATATGGGAAACTTTTTTATTATTAATTTTAGGAAAAAAATGTATTCCTCATAAAAAGTTCTGCATATCTTAAAATCTAAAATACAATCAACAGATATCAATTTTTTTCAGTCGTGTACGAGGTATGTCAAAAAATATGAATTTTACTCAAGAGTAAAGTACCTTTAAATTTGACAATAGCGAAAAATGTTATGAAAAAAAGTTGATCAGTACCAAAAACTATGTTTAAATATGCAATTACATATTTTTATTGGGATGCCTATGATTAAAAATAATTGCGGCTTCTCTATGGGTTTTATAATTTTCTCCCACAATCAAAACGATTTCTATTTGTTCTTCACTACTTAACAGAGCCGCCATTTCTGGTATTTTATAAAAACTACCTAACTAGTGATTTGACTTTTGCCGTCAGTGCATCCTAGATTAAAAATCGTTATGAACCTAAATTGCTATTATACAGAATTATCATTGCTAATACAGAGAAGTGAGTGAAAATAACAGAAATTATTTTTTCATGGCAGATGGATAATATTAGATATCTGACAATAGCTTTCAATTATAATCAACTTTTTATGATAACAATTGTCAATATTCTGAAAAATAAAGGTATTTTACTCCTGAGCAAAATTCATATTTTTTGACATACCTCGTACACGACTGGAAACAATTGATATCTGTTGATTGTATTTTAGATTTTAGAGCATGCAGAACTTTTTATGAAGAATACATTTTTTTCCTAAAATCAATAATAAAAAAGTTTCCCATATGGTTCCAACTTACTGAGACATATAGTATATAGTTGGTATAAAATAAAAATGTATTTTTTGTATTTTTTTTAAATGTAAATAAAGTTTTTATAACTAACTAAAGTGTAGCTTTATTTCAAATTTCAAATTGATTAACAATTTGTGAAAAATTTAAATTTTTTACATCCACCTATACATGTTAAAGGGCATAAAATTTCATACAATTTTGATGTCCACAATTTTTTTTGCGAGCAAAATTGAAAGAGATCAAGTAAAATACTTAAATATCGAGGGTCGAGCTCCAGAGGTATTCATTCGAGAATTTAGGAAAATGAGTGAAGATGGATATGTTTTCGATTAGGGACTCAATATTCAAATTCCATCTAAGAAAAGTTTGATCTTTCTGACCTAGCTTCTCCTGACTTAACAGATATAGATTGGCCAAGAGCATTTTGTAGCATAAAGGGAGTTACTTTCTGCAGTGTCACAGGGGCCATAACAACTACTCCTACAGCTGCAATGGAAGTCTTAATGAATCTGAAACATCTACACATATTCATACAAGATGAAGCGAGATCTGTAATGCACAGATTAATACATAGATAGCAGCACAAGCCAAATGCATACTGACAACTGGAAGCTAATCGAAGAGCTAAAAGCGGACTATGTAATGTGACAGCCCATCGATGTAATAGCTACGAGATATAGCTTCGAAAATAAATGCAAAGTAGCTATACCAAACAGGGAAGACTGGAAAAAAGGTGTACCCATACATGCGAATGTTTTTTGGTATACCGACGGGTCAAAGACGTTAGACGGCGTAGGAGCCGGTATAGTAGGGCTAAAGCAAGGGATAGCCTTCTCAGTAAGCCTATCAAGGAATGTCACAATTTTCAAGGCGGAAATGACGGCGATTCACCACTGTGTGGAGAAAATTAAAAGGCAGAAGAGAACATATCTTTCAATTGCCATCTTCACAGACAGCCAAGCAGCGCTAAAGGCAACGGAAAAGCGGATGAAATGGCCAAACAAGGCTCATCAATGCCATTCGTTGGGCCGGAACCCTTCTGCGGCGTTGCAAAAACCATAACAAGAATGGGAACAAAGAAGTGGGTCGCCCACAGATCTCTGAAATGGTGGAGGAACTCACCAGGACAGCAAGCGAAACAGTTCATATTAGAACACTCGCCAAAATTTACAGCAGATCTGATGGCCAAAGATAGGAAAACTGTCAAAGCTGTAGTGGGTCTCTCAACGGGGTATTGTAAGCTCAATAGGCATTTAAAGTTGATGGGATTGACCAACGAAGATATGTGCAGTTTTTGTCACCTAGAAGAAGAAACGGCAGAACACATTCTATGTCAGTGCGATATCCTGGCAAATGTGTGGTTTTTTGCATTAGGCGAAGAAAAGCCATTGGCAGAGAGCTATATGAAAGGTTCAGTCTCCACACTAATAGATTTTTTAAAAGAGTCAGGCTGGAGAATGTAATCTAGAATTTAGAGGACCACAATAGATCTGAAAAGGTCGCAGTGGAATAGGCCAAAAGCCGCCTCATAAAATCTATCTATCTACTTTCTGCATGAACTGCTTGATTTGTACTTTAAGTTAGGAACTTTTGGTTGTTATATTTATAATTTTTGTAGAAATTTTCAATTTTTTTGAAAAAAAAATGCTACTAGCTTTCAATGTAGCTTTCTCTGAGTGAAAGAATTTTTAAAATCAATCAAAAACTTTTTGAATTTATGTATTACAAAGATAAACATTTTTTCTTAATAATATTAGTTCAGAAACTTACCTAAAATACATTTTCAAAAGCGACGCCACTGAATGAATGTCCTGCAAAATATCTTCCGTACACAAATTCGGTATTCTATCTTCGTCGAAAGCATTTCGAAGTTTTTGGATGTTGGAAGTCACTCCGGACAACCTGGATGATTAAAAATTCTTTTAGAAATAACTTGTAAAAACCACAGAACAGAATAAAATAGGGAAGCTGAATTTTTAGACCAATTGAATTGCACTTTTACAAAAACTGGCAAACTGAAAATGGTGAACTAACTCAAGGTGTATTTTCATGGTGACGCTCGACGTGTCAAGTGAGATCTTAAGTTAATGTAGCGTCAAGCTTCAAAACGCTAAAAAAACAAACACAATAAAATATATTGTCTATCAATAGTCGGTTAAAAGGGTCATCTACCAAATTCGACCTTGCACAATTATGCTTTGTATAGTTTTTTGTTTCCCTACGTCCTCACGTTTAAGTTCACATAACGAAAATTTTATTAGAAATATGAAAGCTCCGCAACATGTAGGTAGCCAAGCGGTCCAAGCGGATTTTGGTTCACGTACTACTCTATAAGCTTCGTCAGTACTGAACTGGGAGACCGCCGAGACCGGCAAGCGTTGTATCAACAATGGAACGGCACGCGACTGCCGAAGCAGAGAGACAATGTCAGTCATAGAAGGATAGAAAAGCGAGAGATGGATTTTTATCCGATATTTTAGAGGTAGCAACCGAATTTCAATAAGGAATTGTACGGTCATAAGTAATTTGAGGATTCTGAGATTTTTATATAGTATTCATAAAACTTCAAATTAGACTTCTTATCAATTAGTTTTTCCATTTAATCCATATTTAATTCTTTACAAGGGCTCAAACTTTGCTTAATATGTGCTATCTGAGGCCTGAGGCTACTATTGGTAATGAAAACACAACTTCCTCTCTACCCTCCATTTTTATTGTATCAAACAAACTCGAAAATCAATAAATGTTTAAACACAAAATTGACAGTGACAGTCAAACTTATGAAAATAGCAACGATTAGGAACTATTTTTTTGTGTGTGTTTTGGAAGCCCTTCTGATGCCGAGAGCACTGCAGCCTAATGGCTTATTGTACTCTACTCACACATTTGTGGGATTAGGAACCATTATATGGTATACGGTTCATATTATATTGTGCAAAGAATGCCTTTTTATCATCAGATTGATTAGGGCGACTGTCACATGACGTTACTTGTACTTGCCCTATACTATAGAGTATTTACCTCGCAGTTCATTTTATTTATCAGAACTGTGAAAGACACTATATACCTACCGATATAAAAAGCTAAACGATGTTTAGCTTCAATTTAAGATGGCGCGTCGGTGATTAGCCTCAATCGCAGAGATGGACCGAATAAAAAAAATTTAGATGGCGCTTCGGTGGAAATTGAATCACATGACCTCATTTGACGCTTGAAAGCGTCGAGCGTCAATATGGAAATGCACCTTTATAATGAACAAAACCAAAAAAATGGGCTAGCAGTGGGGTGTTGCGGGGAAGATTGGAAATCGGTGAAAATGTGTGTATTCATGGAATTTCGGAGGAAATTGACGTCAGAGAGTGTCTAATAGAAAAGTTATAGATCACTGAAAATTATACCACTTTTTCAAGTAAATTTTTGACATAAGCTCATAATATCCTGAAAAATACGAAAAATTGATTATTTCAAACGTCAGTCAGTTGAAATAATAATTGTAGTTTGCGTTTGACAGGGCAGTTTCTGGACACCTTGTATACAGGGTGATTCATTAGTGCGATAACGTCATATATATTGTAAATCCTCAAAAATATTTAAATAAAATTTCGACCGATGGTAGCCAGCTTGAAGGCACATATTTTGAAATTACTCAAAAAAACGAATAAAAATTATATTTTCACTAGTAATACCACTAGATGTCAAAAAATTTCAGGATTTAATTTGACCTCGTGTGGTATTCGGTAAGAAAATTCCACACCAAATGTGTTTCCAACAACATCAGGATATAATTGACGCAATGAGGTCTGCTTCAACTTCTGCAAAGACAGTCCAAGAATCTCTAAATCAAGAGCAAGCAACTTCGAATCAACCTGCCATAGTATACAATAATTGCGTTTTTAATATAAACATCAATCATAATGGTCCATGAATTTAGAAAACATTTAAGCTTTTTGTTGAAATTAATCAAAATTATTATGTAAGCAAATAAAAATTAGATTGTAAAAAAAAATATTCTGTCATAAACGTCAGAAAAATTTCCAGTATAACTCGCTGTTGGGTACCCACCAGGAAAAACTTTCCGATAAAATTCATCCGTTGCTATGGTGATCTGATTGGTTAAAAATCACAAGTGTGGAATTTTCTTTATAATCTAAACTTTTTTTTTGGAAATGTTTTCCCTGGCGTTACCTTTTTCCGAAATTCGATTAATACTCTTATTTTCACCCATGGTCAATCCCCCCCGTAACACCACTGATACTGACGCACTTTTTTTCCTCTATCAATCCAGTTTACCATTTCCACATTTCCCAAGTTCAGTTAAGAATTTTATTTTTGCCAAATTTGAAAAAAAGGGGTAACTTAATCACCAACATTCTCATTTAGTCACACGAGAAAAAAAATAAAAACTCACCTATAGATTCCATCGACGATTCCGTTTTTCTCGATGAATTCCGCACAGCATTTGAGCACCATCGGTACGTCGTTACCGGAATTGAGCAGATGTTCGCCGAGATCGCATCCAAACACTCTCTCTTTCAATATTCCCGATTGTTTTAATCTTCTTCTCGAAGGCCTGTTCAAAATAAAACTCCTAAAGAACGTGATCAGTTTACCGTGTTTCCTCAAAACTGGTTTAATCGGTGTTAATGCTAACGACCTACAACAACGAAAAACACCGATGCGTTAATGTTTTTTTTAATCGGTTTGAGCGCGAGGACACAAGACACATGCACCGGAAAATTGAATGGAAGAATTAACCCCTCTCGTTTTCCTATCGTACGTCTTTGGCAATGACGAAGAAACTCTGTTATCAACTGCATATTACAAAGAAAAGTTGAATAATTTTTTGACCGGCTTATAACCCTGATCTTAATACAATTAAGCATATTCTGCGTTGCCTAACAACTACAGGACAGTAAATTGTTACATTTTTGTGTGCTAAGATTACATTTGTCAGGGGGTTAGAGTAAAGTTGAATTCAAGTTTGTGGGTTCGCAACCTTTGTCCCACGGTCGCCATCTCACAAAAACACACAAACTAGAGATCTTACAAAAAATGATTACAACATTTTTTGTTGCAAATATAATTCTCTACAACTTTGGCCTAGTAACTTTTTATCGTAGCACCAAAAATAACAAAGTTATAGTTGACGCAATTCTTTTAGTGCGAACTGAAAGTTGCCGGCTTTTTTGTTTGACTGTAATACGATACGATACCGTCATAGTCCAGTCAATATTTTAATTTATAATATTTATTTGACAATAAATTCATTTAATATTATAATTTCAACTAATAATAATGGTTGGAATATTCTTAATAATTTTTAATTATTAAATAAATGTACTGACTGGCTAATGATTATTTTAAACCCGCAATTATGGTTAGGTTAGTACTTTTTAAAATACTTGACGTTGTATAACACGAAATACATTTTTCAATAAATCTTTACCTAAACGACAACTCGGGCTTTCTTTTCATGTATTCATGGTTTCTTCCAATCTAACATTGTTCTTTCCTCTGCTATTTATAACTCGAATATAAAACATTTTGCTTTAAACAATATTAACCTATTTTCTTATTTGAAAACATCTTGAGCATAATACCAGACGATTAACACTACCTTATATAGTTAACGTTTTATTAGAAAGAAATAGAAATGTAAATTTCAAATATTTTATCATTTTCACATCTTTGACTGAACGATAACTATCTTTCAGAGAGGGTTATTAAACGATAGCAACCGATGTTGATGCTTCAATCGGTAGTATCAAGAAAGAGTGTAATGTTTTTCTGAGGGTAAGTATACCTATTTATTAGCAATTATATTTTTAGTTAAAAATTAAATATTTACAATGTGACGTCCTTGGGAAATATCGAGTTCTGTCAAAAATATTTTGTGTAACAACGACGAAAGTTTAAATAATGGTGATGAGTGATAATTTAAGTAATAGTGTAAGTAGTAAAAACAGGATTCGACGACATTTTAATTTGGAAGCAAAAAAAATATGTTTCAATGTGTATAAGAATCTACAAGAATAGTTTGGATTTGGTGAAGAAACAGATTTAATGCAAGCAGTATCTGATTTAACAGAAGCTCCCCTGTCAACTATATGTAAAATAGATAAGAATGGGCCTTAAGAACGCAAGAAGCGATGTAAGGGATTGGTCGTGCCTTTAGATGTGTCTCTGATCAAATTATTAAAAACCACTGTTGCAAAAGTGATAAGTTACCTACCCCGTATATCAGTCAAAAGTCAACCATTAGTCTTCCCAGAATTTTCGTCTAATAAACAGTTTTAAAAGTATTAACAAAGCCGCTTATAAATATATTCCAATGTTTATAAATTTTTTTTTCTCACAGAAAATAACACGTGTCCCTATCTATTCGTCTATGAAGCAAATTAAAAGATATAATTGGGTCAAGCTGGTAAAAAGATAACACTAAGTAGGTAATTTCATAGTTCATTTACTTTTTTTCTCACACGAAGTAAACAGGAAACATACTACTTGAATTACTTTATTTAAATGACAAGATTATGTTGTGTGTTGTGTATCACTTTAGTTAATTACCATTTTGGATTATGTAGAGTTCGGTCATAAAATACGGGATATTTTACAGAAATTATTCACATTGTACTCCAAAAAAATTGTTAATGAGGTTAGAAGTAAGTAAAAAAAGTTCGTGAGTTATCAAAAGATGGTGTTAGTGTACTAGAATATCGCTCATAGGCCAGACGATAGGGGTCACAACTACAAGTAATTAGCAATACAGCTGATTTTTTTGTTATAAGTATCTTAAAGTATGTAGATTTATATAAAAAAAGTTAACCAGTCTATCGATTTCCCAAATTGAAAAAAAATCAATCAACATTTCTTTTTCGAAATTCCTTAATATTGCGCGGTGGGAAGAAGGTAGAGAAAAATAAAAATACCACCGTGTAGGGGAAGTGTTTTGCAATGAAAAAGGTCTCTTGTGTTTTTTTCCTCCGAGCAATGGTTTGTCCGGAAAAAATTCGGTAAACTAAGTATGTGTTCCGCATCCTCGCGACTCTATTTTCTGAAGCGCTTTGGAGTACATTATAAACTATTCTACAGTTAAAATGTAATATATAAATAATTGTAATAGGGCGTTTTGAAGAGGGAGGTGTCAGCTTTAAGATGGCATTTTTTTTGAACTACAATATTGAAATTTGGCAGTTATAAACCGTACGTAGCAATCAGCTACTTTACTACAATGTCACGTGGTACAATTTTTAGAAATTTTAATGAGACATCCTGTATATTGTTCCACTGCTCTAAAGGCCTCTCTTATACTAATTCGGTGATACCTATTTTTTTGGTGTGAGGTACTTAGAAACGACAAAATAATTTTTATAAAATGTTTTATTTGAAAAACAAATACAGCTGAAAAACAAAAAGAATTGGAATACAATAACACTTTTACCATAGTTTATACTCTAATTGATGTCCAATTTTATTAATGCAGCATTCAAATCTATTGAGTTAATTTATTGTGCATGCTGCTTCAATACTTTCTGGTGTAACAGATTAGCAAGCTGCTCTGATTCTGTTTTTAAATCATCTACATCATTAGGAGCTGTAACATAAACTAATTCTTTTAAATATCCCCAAAGAAAAAAATCTAAAGGGATTATATCTGGTGAACGAGCCGGCCAATGTATTGTACTATTTCTCCCAATCCATCTGTCTTGGAAATACACATTCAGATGTGACGTTACTAGCTGAGCAAAATGAGTTGTTGTTTTTCAAATAAAAATTATTTTGTCGTTTCTAAGTACTTAACACAAAAAAATAGGTATCGCCGAATTAGAGAGGCCTTTAGAGCAGTGGAACAATATACAGGTTGTCTCATTAAAATTTCTAAAAATTATACCACGTAACCCGAAACGTATATATATATATACTGGCCAAAACCTCGTGGGACACCGTGTATAAATAATTGTTATAGGGCGTTTTGAAAAGGGAAGTGACAGATTTGAGACGGAATTTTTTTGTCATAGCACATAATCATTTTTGACAAATTACTCATATATATTCTAATCAAAAACCAAGTATCTCAATAAAAAATATATTATATAATAAGGAGGCATTGAAACAATTTTTCCAAGGATGGAAACTGTTATTTAGGAAGTCTGTTCCATAAATAAAATTTACGGATAATTAATTTTTCCTAATTACGAAATACGGCACTTTTCATTATCTTGTAAATTTTAGGAACCTTGAATTTACAAGAAAATATATATATTAAGTACAGTAACTTTAATAAAACTTAAGTGATTTTAATGGGGTTTGCGTAAAAATGTTGGGGAAACTTCCAAGATCAAGAATATATAAGCACAAAATTAATTAATTTAAAGCAATTTTTAAAGATTCGGGTAGGAATCTTCTTTATTTTTCCAAAATAAAATTTGATATTCCTGTAATAAAAAGATTATTAATATTCAACGAACAAAATGTATATGGTGTAAAGGTATAAAAGATGATTAATAAATAATTTTAAGATATAATTTTTTGCATACCTTTTTCCAATAAAAATATGTAAAAATTAATTCATTAAATTTTATTTATTATTAACAACTTTGACTCTTACCAAAGATTAACAAAAATTCTGATAAAAAATTTATATTTTTTCCCGCGATTCAGAAAGTAGGTCTTCCGCCGTGCAGCGAGTCACGCGGATGCGGAACACAATATCAAGGAATTTCGAAAAAAAAGTTTTTTTTTTTTTTTTTAATTTGGGAAATCGATAGACTGGTAAACTTTTTCCGGACCTGGATTATCTTTTTGGCGATATTTTATTGTACCCAGCTGACAGTTATGTTCAGTAACTGATCAGTTCCACGTGTAAGGAACTGGATCCGGACATAAAATAAGAATCCCTGATAAAATACCGGTGGATGTGTCTCTGAAGTGCAACGAAAACACCATGCGAAAACATGCTATTAAAAAAAACAATATTTACCCTACGACCGGCGGTGGTAATGGCATATTTCTTGGCACTTTATCTCCGATAATATGAACGCAATGTTGAGGAAAAAAACCCACTTGGAATCCTCTTTTTCCACGCCACCACATCGATTCTCCTGGACTAGCCATATCGATGACGGATATCATATCGCCTACTTCCAAATTCAATTCGTCTCGTGCCTAATAACATTAGAAAAAAAATTAACAATGTACCAGTCAAACTTATTATAAGATACGAGTATGGTACCGTTCATTTTACAGGACTCTTTTCTTGTGCAATTATGGTGTTTATAAGTTTTACTAATTTTCAATATATTATTTTATAATTATAAATTAAAAATAATTCCTAACTTTGGAACCCCTTAGCTAGTTAACGAAGGGAACAAAGAAAACTTTTTACATGAAGTAGGAATATCCCAACGCCTCTGCCTTTTTTTAGTTTGATTATATTTCCAATTTAAATTTAATTATTGCTTCGTTTAAAAATTGCTCACTAGAAACTTGTTTATTTTTGTTGTTTGTGTCCGGACCTGCTTAGAACCCCAGAAGTCAATGGTATAGTATAGTTTGTCTCAAAATATATCGTCTTTGCTTTTGACGGCAATATCTAATTTAACAACAATTTAGCAACAGTTGAGTGACAAGGCAAGGGAGGGCCTGGTTATAGTTTATTCGACTTAATATTACTTATTTAATAATCTCTCATTTAGGAGGAAAAAGAAAAAAAGTTTAGAGAAATGGTCATATTAAATAAAAAACAAAAGATGTATTATATAAATACAAAAAGATGGATATTTGTAAATTTGATCATTTTTAAAATAATTTTAAATAGTTCGCCACTGGCGATCTCTTCTACAACAGCTATTGACCATAGGATGTATTGCAATTGGTCCATTATTTTTATGATTGCCGGCAAAAGTGAAGACGATATACTTTGAGACAATCTATACAGTGTGGTCCTTAAGTAATTGTACATAGAAGTAATTACAGTACAATATTCACTTCAAAATATTGCGATTTAAATAAACTAGCCTTAATAAAATAATGATATTAAGAGAGATACAGGGTGTTGAATATGAAATCTTAATTTTCGTTTTTTACAATAACTTTAACGCTTTTTCACGAATATGCACAAAAATTTGAGGTTGGGGTTTTTTGGATATTAGAAATCATAATTTTGTATCTATTTTGTAGAGGGCGCCACATAGGCCACGTATGCGGCATAAATGTAAGCAAAACTTTTTTGCCTTTTACATTAGCGCTACTTTTGTAAAAAATAATTAAAGCCACATCATCACAACAAACAAAAGGTATATCTGTTAGTATCCCCAAATCTTAACGGTTTTAGAGACAATCAAATTTTAGTGATTAACTACATGATCATTATTTAATGAAATTATGTTCTAGTAGTTGTATGTACGATAATTATTTTTTTTAATATTTAAAGTACCATACATATTTTGCTTCTACCGCACTCTACTCTAATATAGCTGGGTGTTGACACTGGTAACAAGGATACGATAATTGAACTTGGATTTGCTCAAGAATATCAGCATAACGAAGTGCCCAAACAGAAATACAATTGGACATTGTGCTTGTAACTAGTGCGTCAAAAAGTTGTTACCTTGTTTGAATGCAGTCAATTTTAAGTTTAGATAAAACAGGTATAAGAGCTCCCGTTGCTTTTGTTTTGCTTTCGCGCTACTCTTATCTGCCATTTCACGGAATAAAGATGAGGAGGTAAAAGTAACACCAAGGTAATTTGTAGGTGTTAGTTAACTCGATGTGGTGGTGTTTGAATGTAAATTTGATGTTATTTTTTACATTATAATGACCTCTAGAAAAACACATTATTTTGGTTTTGGCATTATTGACGGTAAGTTGGGTTTGTGTGCAATATTCCTTTTCAATTTACGTGATATATCGATCTCAGAGTGACCTAAAATCACTAGATCGTCGGCATATAAGAGCATAAGAATTTCATTAACATCACTAGAAGGACCTTTTTTGTGAAGCATTTTCAGAGTGATTACTGACCACCCATTAGGAAAAGTAGAAGTGTTAAAGATAGAGTTGAAAAATGAGCTAAGATATAAAATCCAATTATTTGGTAAGTATTTAAGAAACTCATAAGGTATGTTATCAGGTCCTGGAGCTTTATTACTTTTGCAAGAGTCTAAAGCTGAATAAATTTCATCAGTGGTTATATGGTTATCAAAATATAGACTCCTCGCATCAAAAAATAAAGTTGGGTCAATTGATCCGACCCCAGTTATTTCGGAATAAAAGGTTTCCCATGTTGCAGTAGGTAATGACAAGTAACTATTTGGATGATTCCTAGCTTTTTTTATATAGAACCAAAAAGTTTTTGGATCAGTAGAGCCAGATATGTTACCTACCAATAATATTCCGTTCAAATTCATATTTCTTTTTTCTTAATAATTTTTTATATTCTGATTTAATAGATATGTACTCATTTTTAGTTTCAGTAGAAAAATTATTTTTTTGGCAAATTTTAAGTACGGTTTTAACTGATTTTTTTAGTATTTTACACTGATGATCATACCAAGGTTTGTTTTTACTAGGTTTGTTAGAAACGATTGTTCTCTTTGACAGCCTAAGATTATCAGCAGTTTTATAAATATTATCTAATAAATTTCTGTTTGCCATCTCGATATCATGAATTACACGCACTCCCATCGAATTTTGCATGGTTAGTTTATGCCGCATACGTGGCCTATGTGGCGCCCTCTACAAAATACATCGAATGGATACAAAATTATGATTTCTCATATCAAGAAACCCCCAACCCCAAATGTTTCTGCATATACGTCAAAAAGCTATAAATTTATTGTAAAAAACGGAAATTTAAATTTTTTTGTTCAACACCCCGTATCTCTTTTAATATCAACATTTTTTTAAAGCTAGTTGATTTAAATCGCAATATTTTGAAGTGAAGATTGTACTGTACTTCTATGTAAAATTACTTAAGGACCACCCTGTATACCTAATCAACATAACTAACGTGATTACTTTATTGCATTTAAACAACGCTCAGGATTTAAGTTACCCTATCGCTCCTTTTTCATCCCCTTTAGGTAAATTTTATGCTGACAAGTTTGCAGATGAAGGGATGAAAAAAACCGGTATATTTACCTGCGAAACGTATCTACGCACACTGTAAGCAGCAGCTACAGCCGGCGTATTGATCGATCGACTTTCCTCACTAGGGACCAGTAATCTGTGACCTTTGTTGTCCATCTGAAGCCAGTTTAATACGGGTCCGCAATTTACGGAATTGTCGGCTATTTTGCTGAAACGTTCCAGGTAGACGATCAGTTTGGTCTGAAACAATCAAATTCATTGTTTAAAAAATGTTTTTTGGATCTTGAGAAAGCATTTATAGCCTAATCGAAATTCCATAACAAGATCTATACTTGAAATTATAGTTCAAAAAACTAAAAAACAGGCTTTATAGGTAATCAGAATAAGAATTAAATTTATTTTCGATTTTTTTAGTTCCCTTAAGATTTGAAAAACAATAGATTAAATTTAACACATAAACCAAACTCCAAACTAAGTATTTTACAACATTTATAAAATTTTTAATAAAGGTATCCTGCAGCTGCTTCTCTTTTCACTGTTTTAACCTTGTCAATCCAAAAAATACGCGTTATTTAAAGATCAAAATTTAAGATTTAGTGGCCCGATTATTCTGGTGGCTACTGAGTATGTTTAATTGAATTTGTGATAAATATCTGCTAGATTATCAATAAGTATCACAAAATTACTAAGATGCTGGATAAAAACTGTGAATTGATTCATTTTCAAAATTCAAGTTTATTTTTTACTTACCTTTTCAAATTCATATCCCGAACATTTTTCGAAATAATTAACATTTAAAAATAAACCTTTGTGATGAGGAATCCTATTAAATTAAATATATATTTCTCTAATTACCCCTGTATAGCTTAAAATAAAATAAGCTTTTCGAACTTATCTGGTATCTACCGGTCTCGTTATTGACAACAAAAGCGAGTCGTAAACATAATTTATGAGAGCGGCGTCCGTTTGGGACAGCAACTTGAATCAAACCGCCCTGGAGTGAAACATCTTATATTTTTATTCTGTAATCTTTGATGCTACTGAAATATGAGCGATACACAATTATTGGATAAGGTGTAAGTAAAATCTAGAAAAATGTTCAAAATAAAAAAAAGTGACGTCCAGAAAAATATTTCAAATTAAAATGCCCATGTTTTTGTTTATTTTAATTTGTTAATAACTTTAACAATTTTTTCTCTGCTATCGCTTATTATTTTAAAAATATTGACAAGAATGAACAATTTTCTCAAGTTGTGACCTAGACTAATGCTAACACACCGAAAGCTGATTAACCCATTCACAATTTCACAAAAAAAACACACAAGAGCTCTCGATAACACACAAAACTAAAATTACATAATACAATTTTATTCGATATCACACAATAACACACAAATAAATCAATAAGTGCTCACAAGATCATCAATCATACAATATTAAAGTTTTAGATATATTTTAATTCTTTCGCAAAACTGAATCTGTGCTTAAACTCCGTCGTCAGAAACGGCATTCAAATGAAAACACTGAATGTAGGTCAGCAAGAAACTGGAGCGACTCTGCAGCCAGTTTTGTGGAATAAATGAAACAAATTGCCGTATATCTGGCGTCTATATTCTGGATTCCCGTCGCATTTCAATACTGCTCGAAGAATTTATGTTTTAATAAACATTCTATGCAGGAAAGTATGGCACTCGACTAAGACAGTCGCAAAAACCGTTATAAAACTTTAATGAGAGCAGCTTGCTTTATTTAAAAGTAAGGTAGATGGAAATAAAGTACGTGGAAAATGTGAATTTTTTACAAAAAAAGTTACGATTATTGTTTTTCTTAGCATATTTTAGCATTGCTAATAATGATGCTGTAGATAAAGTGATCATTTAAAACACGAGTGATCCAAAGTTAAGTGTGTTCATAATGAAGTGATT
This sequence comes from Galerucella pusilla, assembly GCA_910591695.1. Taxonomy (NCBI): domain Eukaryota; kingdom Metazoa; phylum Arthropoda; class Insecta; order Coleoptera; family Chrysomelidae; genus Galerucella; species Galerucella pusilla. The sequence goes on along the minus strand of CAJUYI010000536.1, from coordinate 20,676 downwards.
AAAACTGATTATTCAAGGGTAGCCATACACAAATAATGGAAGCATATTTATGTACCAAGTTCACTAGTTTAGTTCTGTGATATGTTTTATATTATTAACGGGAAATACAGTGCCAACAACATCTCTTTCAAGCTTGTTGCTTGTAGGCTTGCTTCCAAGCAACAAGCTTTCGAAATCTGTCATAAAATTTTTGAGCATTTATCAATGTCCGAGGGTTATTACTACTGATAATTAACGGTTTTATCTTATATTTTTTCTCTCGGGGTTTACAAAAAGAAAAAATTAAATACTTTCTTATTTTTTTTTTCAAAAGACCTACAAAACTAGGCTTTGTACGAAAAAAAATATTAATTAGGTCCAAAGCATAGAGTAATAAATAAGAGAGATATTAGACGTGTATTGTTTTGTGGCACAAAGTTACCACTAGCGCCAACCTTGGCTACTGGTACAAACTAGCACTCACTACGTGCGCTTTTCATAGTTTAAATCTTTCAGCATACGCGTAATATTGTACAATATTTGCAATTGACTGATTGTGCACTTCAATATTAGTCAATACCTACCTGAATCTGAATTTGGATGGAAATTGTACTCTGAAGTACAATTTCAGTGCAAATTTTGTCAATCTAAATGAATCTGTAATAGTATATTACATAACGTGTGCGGAAAGTCACATTTTCACACGACTGGGAAATATTGTAGCACGAGGCATGAGCCGAGTGCGACAAAAACACGAGTGTGAAAAATCACTTTCGCACGAGTAATGTACAGTATTTTTCCTACGATCACGTGATAATTTCACCAAATAATGTGTAATCAACATCTGACATATTAATACACAAAATGTTACAATTAAAGTCAACATAATTGATTTCAAAATTAACAATAACTATCAATAGTGACAAAAATTCAAGTAGTTTAACTAATTAATTTAATTAATTAATTTTCATCTTTTGTCTGAACAAAAATTCTCTAATTCGCATAATTAGCCAGATATTAGCGGGAGACCCATTTTCCAGGGTTTATGGGCAATTTTTCTTCCCCTTCCGTAAACTCAATCGCGTTAAGTTTTTTCTCGTTTGAGAACACCTGCCATGACCTACAAACTGAGCCCAAAGTGAGGTCTTCAGGGACTTTTCAGGAGCTTTGTCCTTTCATTTACTGGACCATATCGTTTTTAGATGAAATTGAGATCCAGAAACTACGGGAAAAAGAAATAGTTGATATTTGTAGGGATAAAAATTAATCATTTTTTTCAATTATGTACCACCGCATTAATTCGCTAATCCCAGACCAGTACTGGGTTTTGTGAAGGTCGCTGATCTCTTTTTAACACAATTATTAACGGATATGCACTTCACCCCTATCCCTCATGATATCATTTCAAAGGGGATTCTATAGAGCATCGTGCAACGCTATTATTACACGACGATACCACCATCATCGATTATATCAACATAAACATATCTCAAAACGTGAATCACATCATAATTACGACAAAAATAAAAATTAAGATACTAATAATATGGAATGCAGTAGAACAATTAAACACTATTGATTTTCCAAAGTATTTTCTATGAAGATAAATACATTTTTGCATACTTTGGAATCAATTAGAAGGAATGGGACGAACACTAAATACCTGGACAGCAAGAAGAGCTTTAGACTTCTGGCATAATTTACCAGGATTGGTTCATTCAAAGGATTTTATACATCCTTAGAAGAATGTCTCCAAACAAATGTTAAGTCTATAGCAGGCATGACCTTCGTTGTCTAACAGGCCACTGTCATCTGAATCATCATATGCTAAAACCTGGACTGTCGGAAGATCCGACTTAGACCTTCAGCCCGCTGCAAAAAAGCGTGATGATAGTTAAACGTATGCCTCCTTGAGACTCGGTAATTTTGCTCATTTTCATTAACAATCAAGGGAAATAAATATTTGCCCAAGGGGGAAACGACAAATAATTTAATTGTTTATTGCAATGAAAAATTGCATTTTGCAATTTTAGTTTCACGTATGCCGAGACACCAGACGTTAGTTTATGAAAAAAAATCCATCGCAAAATGATCGGCATACGTGCAGCGTGCGACTTAAGGGTTGGCACAAACCCTTAAAAGTCTAACAAATTATATTATTACTAAATCATATTATCACGTATGCCCTTTTGCAATTGGCCATTTTTTGGCCTAAAGTGTACAGATGTCGAATGGCATACAATAAACGTATGCCGTTTGAAAAATATATAATTTTCAATGTTAATTACACTTTGCAATTTCAATTGAATGTGAAAATGTCATTGCCAATACCCTTCCAATCGATACAGGTGTCAATATACTTAGGCGCGATAGAACCGTATGCCCTTCGACATCTGTGTACCTTAGGCCAAAAAATGGCCAATTGCAAAAGGGCATACGTGATAATATGATTTAATAATAATATAATTTGTTACACTTTTAAGGGTGTGTGCCAGCCCTTAAGTTGCAGAGCTGCACGTATGCCGATCAATTTGCGATGGGTTTTTTTTCATAAACTAACGTTTGGTGTCTCGGCATACGTGAAACTAATAGCCTCCGCACACGGGTCGTTTGGCATTCGATGTGGATGCGTCTCGAAGTCGAAACGTTTCTCCCTCCTTTCCACTTCGTAGGTAATGTAACGAAGGGCCACCCATGGTCCACCAACGGGTCGATTTGCGGTCGATAGGTAGTCGAATTAATTGCATTTCGAGCGTCAGTCGAACCCTGCGAGCTGCTGAGAACGAGAAATTTCTAGTGTGACGATAGTTTCGCGTGCAATATGTAGTGAATAGCTGGAGATATAGCTTCCACTAGAGCAACGTAACACTCTTTCGACATTCTATAGAATGCTAAAAAGTTTCTATCACTTTCCTGTAATTCTTTTGCAGCAACAAACAATCGACAATGAAAATTCCGCTCTATGTACGGATGTATCCATAATCTCCGTTTCCTTTTTTTTATCCGACGGTACATATGAAAAATATCAGCGTCCTCTTCATCACTTGAACTTGTTGGAAGACATACGCGAACTGAGACAGATAAAAATCGCCCCGTGTACGGTTAAATATTAATTTCGCTTGATTGTGAATGAAAATGAGCAAAATTACCGAATCTCAAGGAGGCATACGTTTAACTATCATCACGCTTTTTTGCATCGGGCTGACGGTCTAACTTGCCGTCTTTGTCTGGAAGATGATAAAACAGCAGACCATATAATTTGTGCCTGCCTCGCCGCAGCTCGAATCAGGTATCTGGACCCGCATCTTTGAACGTTCGGCTAAATGCTCCCACGTATTTCATGTGATAAGAATGGATTTGTTTTATTCGAGCAGTAATCTTCGAAATCTCGAATGTTCGACTTGCAAACGAATGAATTTATCAGTCGTATCAGTCCCACATGAAAGTAAGCGAATAGAGTCTTGCGCAGAACGTCAGAAAAACAAAGACAAATAAATATCAAATATAACCTGCTGTGGATATAGCGTGTCATAGATAGAGAAACCAAAGCGATATTATACTAAGTTTTTTGTTAAATAATACTACTGAAGAAAAATGAACGCAGATGAAGCTTCATCAAATAATTGATGATTTGCAAGAGGCTTAGGAAATGGCTGAAAATTACATAGGGTGGATAAAGAAACTGCCCGTGATGAGTTCCAAGAGAATATCTTTTTGGGCCAAATTCAACTTCTAACTTCATATTGCCTTTACGTAAAAGAATTACAAAACAGAATAAAAATAAACCAAAAGCTACATGTAATCTTCTTCCTCTCACGTGCTTTTTAAGGTCTGTTCTCACAAACATCACAGACAGTCTTTGACAATCCGGATTCGGCGCAAAGACCCTAAATCGTTCTCCCGAGAACACTTTAGCGTCTTTGTGCCGAATCCGGATTGTCAAAGACTGTCTGTGATGCTTGTGAGAACAGACCTTTAAACTACTCTCACACTATTCTACAGTACGCTTTACCTAAAAAATGACACATAAGATCTACACAGCTGTTCGCCACTGTGTTTCGAAGATATTGATATTTGAATTTTCGAGTACCATTCGATTCGTGTGAAATCATTCGTACGAACAAAATCCATTCGACGTTCTCGCGAATAGTCGAATGTTCAAAGATACGTTGATGTTTGGCAGGGTCTCTCTCTTGCCCTTGGACCTGAAATATCATTCACCAAATAAATTAATCGGATTTATTAAGAAGCTGAATTTTTTAATGGTTATTTCTGATGCGGGGTTTCCGATCACGTCCTTCTTTCCAAACTTGACGCTGTTCTATGGGTTGAAGAAGGTCTATAGCGCGGCCTACTATTAGACCTAATTTCATTGAGATTTGACATAATATTATATGTCGATGGTTTTATTAGCGCGTTCAGCAGAATTACGAACTGCCAACTCAGCGGTATGAAACATTGACGTTGACATTACCAACAGTTAGTTATGGCAATTGATATTTTTTCACAGGAGTCAACTAATACGATAAATTTATAGGGTACAAAGACGCGGATACTAGAGCACTATATTTTCTCTACGTTCTTAAATAAAATCCATTTAAAATTAAATTTTTTCGAACGAAAACAACATTTCATTCTAATCCGATCCTGGCGGACGCCCAGAAGTCCAAAGCTGAAGCCAAGGAATGAATTTTAGAGTTTTAAAAGCGAGATTTAATGTTTAAAACCATTACGCTAGGATTCCGAAGTAATATCGTATTAAATTTCGTTATGTTACTGCTAGACTAGCATCGAGTATTGTTACATTGTAATATTTTTCATTACAATGAATGAACAGTATTCGAAGATACGAAGGATTCAAGCCAAAATTTAGTTTATTCAAATCATAGAAAGTAATGAAATTTTTCAGTAGATTCTAGAAATTAAAAATAATATCTGGAAGCATGACAGCCGTGAATCGTTGACATTTTTTCAAATTATACTATGAAATAATAGTATATACGTATATAAGATTATTTCGCGAGGGGCTTTGTCCCGAGCGGAATAAGGTGCGAGGTTCATAAATGTCAACACCATGGTGTATATACAATGTTTCCACTACTAGCCAAATTTAAGACAAAAATTAAAGATAATTCACGAACGCACCACGAGAAGCGTTTACTCCGTCGTCTGACTGACAAGTACACTGTCAGTTTTCGATATATTATGAACGTAGGTACTCCTTATGTCATCAGTCATTTTTGGTTGAGCGCAAATTTTGAACTAATGGCATTTTTATTCAAATAATTTTATCTTGATAGGTGATTTGAAGTAGAAAATATATTAAAGACAATCTCCTGGGTATAAAAAATGGTCCCTATCTGACACAAAAAATTATTTTAATACTAGTTAATCTTGACAACGGTAGCTGGAACGCTACCGAAACGTCGAAATAAAAAATAAAAAACATTATTGTGGTTTCATTCCCAGAAAATAAGAGAAAAAATAAATTGTAATATGTCTCAAAGCAAATATTCAAGTCTAAAGTTTCTAAAAATAATTTGATTTTTAAGGATGGTATTCCAAAGTATTTTGAGCTTTTAAATTGATTATTTTTGCTTTTATCAGAAGGAAATACGTGTTCTAGAGTTTTAGTATATTTTTATTTTTCTACAAACGTGTTAAAAATGCCATTTTTAGCACTCCATAGAAGCCTTTAAATGTCACTTTAAGACACTGAGTGCCTTAAAATGTTTATGGCACTGCTGGTAAAAGTGAATTGTCAAATTTTGAAAGCAAACGTCAAAATATTTAGATTTTATTTATTAACATTAATATTAATAGTACAATTTGTGCAATTTGACAAATTAATTTCCTGCACTGCTGTTTTACCATTTTCCGTGGATAAGGAAGAATGATGCGCAGAAAAAATGGAATTTAAATTTAAATAATTTAAAATTATCTCCTTTGGATGTATTAATAAAGGTTTTTAAAATTTAATTCAAACTGTATTATTGCATTTTTTGAACGTTTGTAGAAAAAATAGTGTATGATATACGTGTTAAAAGTACCTTTCAAGGCACTCATGTGCCTTCACATGCGTGCCTTAAAAATGTATTTTTAACACTTATATCATAAATAACTATTATGATTCTTTTTTTTAATTTCTTGGGAAATTAAACCACAATATTTTCAAATTCTTTATTTCAACGTTTCGGTAGCGTTCCAGCTACCGTTGTCAAGAAAAAATAAGTAGAAAATAATTTTTATCCCTAACTGACACAACAGAAAAAATTTGACAACTAGACAATCAAAAATTATTTTGAAGTTTAAGACTGCAAAATTTTGTTATCAAATTTTTATTAAGGTCCATTCATAGTGGATCATATCTGTGGCATTCCGTTGGAATGTCATAAAATGAAATATTTCATTTCACATTTTGCCACAGATATGATCTACTATGAATGGACCTTAATAAAAATTTGATAACAAAATTTTGCAGTCTTAAACTTCAAAATAATTTTTGATTGTCTAGTTGTCAAATTTTTTCTGTTGTGTCAGTTAGGGATAAAAATTAATTTCTACTTATTTTTTCTTGAAAACGGTAGCTGGAACGCTACCGAAACGTTGAAATAAAGAATTTAAAAATATTGTGGTTTAATTTCCCAAGAAATTAAAAAAGAATGAATAATATACCACAAGGAACATACAGAAGATAACTATTATGATATTAAATTTGTCTATTAAATTTGGATCGTAATTATTATTTATTAACTGCTATTTGTTTTATGGTATTTAGTTCTTTGTTGTAATTGTCAGTATTTAATGGTACTGTTAAAAGTCTATATTGTATCATACTATTGAAAGCTGCTAATTTATGACTGAATGGGTGGACCGAACTATTATGAATTGTACTGCCTGTTTGTGAAATATAGAAAAATCATTTTTATTATTTATATTTGAGATTGTAAGGTTTGAATCTCCAATTTTTGTCAAATTAGTAGAATATTATGGATAAAGTTTTTGGAACTTTAGTTCTTTACGTCAGGTTCTGTTTGAGCGACCAGGGGTCGCGACGCAAAAGATCTGACCGTTACGTTACGTTATGTTGCTTCGTTATGTACCTTGCTTGCGTGCGTGTGCTCTCTCCTGAGTCTCGGGAGAGACCCGGGCCGCCCGCATGGAAGGCGAGCATTCTACCACTGAACCACCGATGCTATATTAAAATTCTATGCAAAGCTGGAATTCGCAGTGCTGGTGATCTTCTTGAATTTGTTCGGATACATTTTTACTATTATTTTCATAATTTTTTTTGCGCGATTGATCTTTTTTGTTTATTTACAGCATCGGTTGTCCGGACGGTAGGTTGTGTTTATTGGTTTCTAAGTTTAACACGTCGGTAAGTGATTTACTTACCGTTCAGACGTCGAAAAGTAATAAATAGCATAAAAACAATTTCACCAAAATGCAAAATATATTTTAAACTGATCGACAAGTATAAATGTCACTTTTGACATTTCGTTCATTTCGAAGAAATTTAAATTATTTTATTCGGAATTTATTTCAATACGATCGCGCAAAAAATGGTATAAACATCTCGAACGTTAAGGGTAATTACAACGTTTGCATGTAGATTCCTCTCGTAAAATTGGACAAAATGATATGAGGATTAAGGGGTCTAGCACATTTACTTTTCGAAATACAGGGTGTTGAAATTTTGAAAACTTGAATGTTTTAATTCGATAACTTTAAATGGATGGATAAATTGATTTGACATTTGGCAGGTTGTTTTCAAATGTAAAAGGGCATATTTTGAAAGAAATAGTAGTTTGTGCAACTAGTGTGGATATGATGGCCATATCGCGGGAGGACGAAGTTAGGAACAGTGCTCGATCGTTCAAGTGCGATATGGACAATCCACACGAGTCGAACAGCATATTTTGTCTACGACCCACTTAAGAAAAAATCTAGAAAATAAAAATTTCTATAAACTGTAATATAACTTCAAATTGAAAATTTAACAATTCAATTTTATGTTTCCACTAATTTTTTGGTGGTAAACGTACAGTTGTATAATGCTACGGTTTCCCCTTTTAAATATACGATGCTGTTATAAGTAGATGTTGCCAGTCGGACTCCCTCATGAAGGGTACCGTACCATTATCTATAATAATGAATATTCAAGCAGAATAATTATTTAAAAATAAAATTAACAATAAAAAAAAACTTCTTCACGGTGAATCGAACCCGGGTCTACCGCGTGAGAGTCTGGTTTGCTTACTACTCGACCACCGAGGAATATGCAAATTGTTTATCTATAACGTCAGATATATTACATAATTTTTGCTTAAAAGAAACTAAAGTTTCTACCGAGTGTCCCGCGACACGTTCTACCTTTTTTTAATTTGTGATGTGTACTTTGAAAATTATGGAAATATTTGATACGGACATCTGACTACTGGTGACAAATGATACGATCCGACAGACGTCACATGTTTCGCTAACGGTTAAAAAAGTCAACGTTGCCAGATTTCGAATTTTAAGTCAGTTTTCAGAAAAGCATTTCTGAACTACATATCAGTGTAACCAACTATTGTTCTTACCTCCAGATCTTCATCATTTAGAGATTGACTAGACAGATCTTGAAGTTGAGAAATCTTCCTATCGAAGATACACTGATGAAGTTGATCATCCAACATCTGGAAATTCTCGAAATTCCTCTGGATAATCCAACAAGCATCTCCCGACGTAACCTGGACCATGAACCACTCAACATCGGTATCATCATTAGCTAAACAAAAATTTTAAAAATGACACAAAGAAAAATCTACTGTCATTATCTTCTTACTGTGTTGCGAATGCAGTGATTGATCCATGTTGGTTTGCAGAGTGACGGTCAACTGGGGTAATTGCACCCTTTCGTAATGGAAATGGGCGCATTCCTCGAGCTTGGGAAATCTGCACGGCTCAGCTCCCAGTGCCGGCACCCCGCCGGCCGCCTCACTGATCTGCATTTCGTACACCTCAGTACATAATGCCTGAAACAAAATAAGATAATGTTAATACAATTAATTGTACGGGAAATGAAGATTTTGGCTCGCAATTTTCCAGCATGGAAGGTAGGGTATAACCGAGTATCATTTTCCATATCATGCCGCTGTACGTTAAAGCATAGAGGGTGGAAATTTTCTATTTTAACTACAGGAATCTATGGAAAAAGTAATTCTAGGAAAAAAATATTCTTTACATTTTTTTCGTATAGCTAATATTTTTCGAATTAATCGCAGTTTAAAAAAATCGACGACGTTTTCAAGAGTTTTTGGTGATTAACTCGAAAAATATGCATTTAATCAAAAAAACTGTAAAGAGCAGAATTTTAGCTTTCAAAAAAACAACCAAAATTATTTTTTTATAATTTTTCTACGACCAATACGAACCGGGATACGGCATAATTTGCAAGTCAAATACCCGAAAAATCTTTGTATTTTTCGAGTAATTTTTTTAGAATCTTTTTCAAAGTAGGTATATAATTAGACCTGTAAAAAAAAGTCTCTAGCTAAAAAATTAAGCGACAGCTTTTTCTAAGAAAAATCAGAGGAAGCAGCCCCCTAACTACCCCCCTAATTAAAATTAATCTTCGCCCTTTTGTGATTCTCTTTATACAGGGTGTTTCTAAATTCATAGGACAATATTCAGGAGGTGCTTGCTCGTATGAAATTAAGATGGGTATTTCCTGTAACAAAATTTCCTCAGTCCACCCCTTTTCGAGATATCACCCTTAAAAGTGGTGACTGAAATAGAGTTTTTATTTTTTTTTCCTAAAATTTCAGTGAAGCTAGAAAATTGAAATTTTGGTCAGGTAATTTTCGTGCACTCGCAAAGGACTAACCACGGGTATTTTTTCAATATTCCTGTTACATTCTACGGGGGTGAAAATAGCAGCTCTCACTTTATTTCATATCAAAACTTTTGTCTTAGATGAAGGTTTATGAAATAAAATTTAACCTGATATCCTTGTTGTTTAAGAATTTTTATTTAGTTTCGATTTATTTTCAATTTTTTTTCCATTTTAGAAAAAAAATAAAAACTCCATTTTAGTCAGCATCTTTTAAGGGTGATATCTCAGATAGGGGTGGGCCAAGAAAATTTTGATATAAGAAAGACCCATTTTAATTTCATACAAGCAAACACTTTATGAATTTTGTCGCATGAATTTAGAAACACCCTGTGTATTTATTATTAATACATCCAGGAAGATTGGCCAATTCAAAATCTATAATTTTAAAAAAATTTGGAGTTTGAAGAGAAAACGATTTATCACCCTATTCTTCAAATAATATTTCCGAAAATACTGGAGATAAGAAGAAAATGATACAGTAAGGGTTGGAATAGTATAAAATTATATCTTAAAGCATGAAACAATTATTATTCAACCAATCTCAACAAAATAGTATCTATAATAAGGGTTACAATCTTGTTTTATAATTTTTGACAATAGGTGTGTTCTTTTTGACTGAGATCTCAGTTAATCTCAACTCAGATCGGTAATGTGCGCGTTCTTTTTGATTTACTCACTTCGAAGTGAGCTGAGATTTTTCCTCCCCCTTTACCGATGCTGAATGTGATGTAAGGACTTGAGTAGGAAATAAAGTGGAGGGGATGAAGAAATATTTGATTTTGTTTACATATAAACATATATAACCTAATTTCTTTTGTTACAAATTATCAATTGACTAAATAAAAGAGAAATAATTATGGATACAATAACATTATTAGAAGGTAATACGATTTATATGTTGTCTCTTATTCGCGAATGCGTCGGCAGATCGCAAGTTTCAATTGAGTAGATCAAGGCTGCTCAACCACAGGCCCGCGGATGCATTTTAAATGGCCCGCGGCCAGAGAAAATATCAACTTATTTCTGACACTTATAAAGAATCTTAATATTACCAATATTGATTATTCTAAGTACGAATTGAAAATTAAATGCTTATTACATTCATTTGAAAATAGATTTCAAGACTTTGAGAGTAAAAAACAAATATTATAAATTTTTATAAACCCTTTTATAATTAATTTAACTGAAATAATTAGTTATCCAGGCAATATTCAGTTGAAACTAACCGAACTGCAAAGTCATTGTGCCTAAAAAAAACCTTTTTATGGAAAAATATCCTCGAAAGCACAAAATTTATCAGAAGAGTTTGCAGATTTCGGGAAATTGGTGCCAAAAGAAGACTTTCCTGCAATAACGGACCTGGCACTGCAGTTCCTATCCAGTTTCGGATCAACATATGTGTGTGAAAAGGTTTTCTCGGATCTTAATTATATTAAAAATAAATACTGCAACATATTTCTGACCTGGTGTTATTGTCAACATATAATTTAAAACCAAATATAAAAAAATTCGTACAACAGAAACATTGCCAAAAATCACATTGATTTAAGATACAAGTTTTATTTAGTTTGCAAATGATGCTCTTTGTTTTATATTTTAATAAACACCAAATTTTGTAATACTGAATGTTTTTATTACACAAGTTTTATTAAACGTATAAATTTTTGGCTGATCATTGACGACTTAATTTCATATAAGTTAAAAAATCGTTAATGGCCCGCCAAATATTTTTTACCCATCGGTTTGGCCCTACTGTTCAAAAACTTGAGCAGCCTTGGAGTAGATCGTTCTTTTTTACTTTTTTGTGCTTACTCACATCACTTTATCTCAGATCACTTCAACTGAATTCAGGGATAGTAGTTAAACAAAAACCTTTGCAACATAATTTTGTATACCCAGGAGATTGTTTTTAACATATTTGCTGCTTGAAATTACCTATCAAGATGAAATTATTTCAATAAAAATGCCATTATATCAAAATTCGCGCTCAACCAAAAATGACTGATGACATAACGAGTACGTTCATAATATATCGAAAACTGACAGTGTACTTGTCAGTCAGACGACGGAGTAATCGCTTCTCGTGGTGCGTTTGTGGATTATTTTTAATTTTGGTATTAAATTTTGCTAGTAGTGGAAAAAATTGTATAATATACACCATTGTTGTGAAGACATTTATAAACCTCGCACCTTATTCCGCTCGGTCAATAATAATAATAATAATCTACTATACTAATCTACTGTTCTATCTAGCTCTATATATGCAAAATATAGGAGAAAACCTTTGTACAACAAATTGTGCCTAACTATTTTTATTCTTACCCCTAATGCAAAGAGCTGTCTTGTCCCGAGAAAATTCCAAATATTCATCTTCTTGGCTGCGAAACACTTTTTTTATTGTAAATTTATTCCACTTTGAACACTAAATGAGTTATCTTGGAAAGAACAGAGTCAAGTATTCAAACTTGAAGTGATGTGCGTGAGAAATAAATGAAGTTTTTTAGGAATTTGAAAAATTTTCACGATTTTATGAGATGAATCAGCTGAACGAAAACAATTAATAATTTGGAAATTAAAAGTATTTGATTAATGACGAATTCATTTATTTCAAATACAAATACTTTGGTTTTACATATACAGGGTGGGGCAATCTTCTGACATCGGAGGATTACATCGTTGTGGTGATAGATAGAACTTTATAGTTTTGTGTGAGCTAATACAGTTACTGAGAGCACATTTTGAAAATACTTTCGATTCTACAGGGTGTTCCAATACTACGTAGCAGCACAAACTTACATTTTTTCTAATGGAACGTACTATATTTTGTTTAAGAATCGAAAAGATCTCACCGAGAGCGTTACAAAAATATAGCACTCTAATATATTATAAGGGTGTTTTACAAAGGTATGGCCAATTATTAGCAAAAAAGACCTCCTCTTTAACACTCTGCAAAACAGTAAATTAAAATAAATCAACAGGTCTTTGTGTTCAAATGTCATACACACATCATTAGCTGTGCTCAGTATTAATTACTTTTTTCATCTGTGGCTTTTTTAATACAGGGTGAAACAAAACGCAAATCAAGCAATATCTCAAAATTTTTAAATGAATCACTCTATAAGTCTTTTTACAATTTGTTAGTACAATTAATAAACGATGTAGTAAACTTAGGGCATTAGTTAATGGAAAATCGTAGATATTTTATGATAATGGTCAAAAACAAGTATTTTACATACAGAAATTAAATGGTATTACATTTTTACAAGCAACATCTTGTGAATTTTAACATTTCTAAGGCATAAATTCTAATCCCTAATTTTGGATGCATCTAAAATATCTTTGACTTCTACTATTACCATTAGAGGAAGGAAAGAAGGAATTATGTTGGAAGAAATATTTTTGTTTACTGTAAGTAGGCTAATGTCATTATAGTCATTGACATTCTATAAAAAGTATAGTAGTTTATACTAAGTGTTCAAAATGGCGATCATTTACTTCCATACAATTCTTTTCAAAAACGAGGATCTTACTCTTTCCAACATAGCATTGTGGAAAATGCGTTACGTTTGAAACACAAGTTACTTGATGTATCCCCATAAAAAGAACTCCATCGGTGTGAGATCTGGAGATCGAGGAGGCCACGAAATTGATCCACCACGTCCTATCCATCTGATATACAGATGCTCCATCTTGTTGGAACCACAAGTTAACTATTGTGTTTGAATCAACTTCCTAAACACAAACGAAGAATACAGCAATATTTCTTTGACATTTATTAGTAGATACTATTTTGATAGTAGCCCACTTGATATAATCAAAAATATGGCTTGATTATGTTTCGCCCATTCTCAAACAAGCCTATAATAACAATTCTTGAACGTGAAACATGAATAAATATGAAATTTTTGGTAATTCCAGGTAGGTACCTATGGTATTAGCAAACATTTTATTAAATTACGATTAAAATATATGCCTTAGAAATGTTAAAATTTACAAGAGGTTGCATTTAAAAATTTAATACCATTTAATTTGTGTATGTAAAATACTTGTTTTTGACCATTATCATAAAATATCTACGATTTTCCATTAACTAATGCCCTAAGTTTACTACATCGTTTGAAAGTTTATTAATTGTACCAACAAATTGTAAAAAGACTTATAGGGTGATTCATTTAAAAATTTTGAGATATTGCTTGATTTGCGTTTTGTTTCACCCTGTATACAGAGTGCTTGAAAAAAGTCGCACATACATTTTTATTTATTTAAACATTTTCTAGCATAGAATTATTATAATTATTAGTGGAGATTGAATATACAGGTTGAATCATGACAAAAACCCTAGTGGAAAACGGATGGCGCAATCAAATAATTTTTAGCACGCAAATGTTTTTGGTTGAGTTGACGAAAAAAACCATACTTTTTAAAAAATTTTTATACAGTGTGTCCCGTGAGTAAGCTATGTAAATTAGAGGCATGACAGAAATATTTAAAATACCCGAATACAACTTTTCTCTAACCTTCTTAATTTGTGAGATGCTGTTTAAAGGTGCAGAAGAAATACAAAATTTATTTCAAATTGTTTCAGTGGATGATAGTAGATATAAATTCATTTTTTTTGTAGGTTATTGTCTCTTCAAAACACATCAACAGTATTAATTCTGTCAAATTCCAGTAATCCAGTGGCGTGGTACGAGAGGTACGTAAGCTTTTCTTGTACCATATTTAAATAAATAAAATAAAATATGATTAAAAATTCCACAGTAGGTATATTATATTTATTTTTGTCCTTGACCTAACCGTTCAGATTCCCAAAGATGACTGGATTTTCAAACAGATTCTTCTGTACTTTCTTCCAGAAATCGATATGTCTCCAGCTCCGGCTCATAAATGCAAAAAGACCGAAAAAAAACATGAAAAAAACGAATCATCCCGTTAAAAAGGTCGTTTAAGTGAGCTATACAATAAAAATATATCTAGAAACGTACGTTTTTGTTGGAGAATTTTCTAATAAGGAAAACTATAAAAAAAACGTACAAAAATATTGATTGCGGATGAGATATATAGCCTAGTCCACCGTACACTAACGTCGGTAGTTAGTGTACGGTGGCCTGGTCAGAGTACACAAAATATCCACAAAAACACAAAAAACTTATTCAAAATTGAGTATTCAAAAGGGTTGTGATTAGCATGAGAAAAACTTTACGATGTTAAGCATGCTATTTTCCGGAAAATCGTTGAGTGATTTTTTTTGTTTTTCACTTCAATTGTTTAAACAATAAAAACAAAGAAAAATGTGAAAATGTTCAAATCAAAAATTGTAGCTAATACATTTATCTACAAAATTTGTTTGAACATTTTTTTTGTATCGGCATTGGTTTTTAAAATATACGAAATTTCCCTAGTAGTATTTTTGAACATCAATTTTCATGTTTTTAATTTTACGTTAGTAAATAAACAATGACATTTAGAAAAAAAAATTTCATATGAAATGTGCTCTAAAATGGGGTATCTACAAATACATTGATAAGAATAATTTTTTTATATCTCTCAATGTATTACCATCGATTTTCCACGTAAACCTCTACTAAAAGTCGTTTTTCACCAAATTCCTCTAATTAACATTAATAAATTGAAAAATTAAATTATATAACATAGCGTACTTCGAAGATTATGGTTTGATCTTCAAACTTTTTTGGTATCTGCATTTTTCACAAAGATAAATGAGGCATGCAAAAAAACAGATTTTCAAGAAGCATTTATTTAAAATTCTGGGGCCCAAATCGGCTATGGCATTTTAATTTCAAATTTAAAAACGATCACTTATAATATACATTAAATAAAATCCCAAAAATATCCTGCAATTGAGCTACGCTACTGATCGCGGTAATAAAAATAAAAGAATGTATGCTCGATTTTTAAGCCACACTGTACACTAAGTCTATCGTAGTTAATGAAGAGCAACGCATTTTTCGAAATAACATAAGCGAGCAGAGAGACACAGTGAAATTCAAAGAATTTTTATAGTTGTATGTGATAGTGGTTTCACAGGACGTATGTGTGTGTGTGTGTGTGTGTGTGTGTGTATTTTCTCTCGGCTTTCACAATACACTTGTGTTGTTTTATTTTGCAACGCTGAGTCGTCTAACTTTAGCTCATCGAATAGCTGAAATAGCTTCCTAGCTATAGACCGGTTTCTATAGGAATTCTCGTTTGAATTAAGAAAACTGGGAAACCAATTAATTGACAAGTTGAATTTATTTATGAATGGTGGTAAACTGAGTTTAAATGATCGACAACTGTTGAAATGAAATAAATTTCAAGTTTTTCAAAACATGCTTCATTTTATAGTCCAATTAATGGAACATACGATTAATTTTTGCAAAAATTTTATAATAATCTAGTGAGTTACGTTTACTATAATAATTTTGTGAGTGACCTTAACGATAAAGGTATAGTGGACGTAATATTTTTAATGCAGCTATATAATCGTATATTCCCTTCAAGTTATACTGCGGACCATGACGGTATCGTATCGAATTACAGTCGAACAAAGAGCCGACAACTTTAAGTTCGCACAATATCTATTACGGCAAATATACCTATGGAACTGTCAACTTCGGAAAATTTATTACAGTTTTCTGTAAAACGTCAAAGTTATCAAGTGACAGATGGTGAAAATCTACAAAAATCGTGCCCATATGAAATTTCCGTCCTTGGGCTGCAACACAATACTTTCCGCAAGTGGGAAGTGACGTAATAAGGTCTGAAATTATGTTGGCAGTATTTGTCAGAGTGGCTTGCCAATTGCTGTTACGGCCGAGGCCAAAACCTCCAACGAAGAAGAGCCTTAGCAGACAATTTTGTTTTTGTGGTTATGTATTCTGATAATTAATTTGATTTACTTTTCGAATATTGTTGTATTTTTGAGTAGTTTGACTATATTAATGGAAGAAATAGGGGTAGGATTTTCGAAGAGTAGTGCAAAAAATTTAGCAAAGTTGATTTTAGCATGGTACATGTAATATTTAGAATATTTATCATCAGAAGGAACATTTGCAGACGATATTATATTAATAGCAAAAGAATGAAAAAAACTACAAGAAAACATAAATGTGTGGAATGCAGCAATGGTAGACATGAAGATGAAACTAAACAAAAACAAAAGTTATGGTCGTTGGATACGACAAGGAGGAAATAAATGTGATAATTTTTTACTGAATATGATAACCAATCAAATTACTTAATTTCAAGTCATGTGTCGAATTTCATCCAATCACCGCTGTATTACAGCGATAATACCCTACATGTGGTGTTTATTTTTTATTACAAATTAATTAAACGTCAAACTGACAACTGGATTAAAAATGTCGCGAATATTTGGTATTGCATCTAACGATTCAATTAATTTACCAATTGTACTTTTCACAATTGTAATTTTGAATAAAAATGAATAATATTTGTTTGATTATAACTAATAAATTATTAAACGTCAGATTAACAATCAATTTTTTGATATCTACAAAGTAAAAAATTATCTTATCGAATACTCCTCGGGTCTTGATAAATACTCAACATTTTGTGGTAGGGAATCCTTCAAGCGTGTTGCTTAAAGATAATAGCCCTCGGCCTGCGGCCTTGGGCTATTATCAAGCAACACGCTTTTAGCATTCTCTATGCCAAAATTATCTCGGTATTATCAAGACCCTAGGGGTATTACTACTGAGAATAGATACTGACAAAATAGAGCAGGTTGAACATTTTCAGTACCTTGGAGCAATAGTAGACGAAAACGCAACACAGGAAGCAGATATTAATAATAGAATAGTTAAAACTAACGAATTATACTATGCCATGAATACCAAATTTATTAATAAAAAAGAATCTAAAGAAACAGAATTAAAAGTATTTAAAACAATATATCGATCAATACTTACATATGGATGCGAAGCATGGTTGTTAACAGGATAACAAAAAAGTAAAATAGAGACGACAGAATGAAATATTTAAGGAGAGTAAGAGGTGTAACAAAAGGGGAAAATATAGATATAAGAATAGACCTGGGAATACAATCAACTTTAGAATTTATAGAAGAAAGACAACTTTAATGGTGGGAACATTTACAAAGTATGGATGAACAAGTAAAGAGAATATGGAAAGCAAAAATTGAAAAAATGAAAAAAGGGGCAGACCAAGAAAAACTTGGGATAAGGTAATAGCTGGATTGCTGGATAAAAGAGGAAGAAGCTGGAAAGAAGCGAAGGACTTAGCTCAAAATAGGAAATAGTGGAATACATTCGTGACTGAAGAGTATAGCTGCAACACACCTTAATCGGGTATTAATAAATAATAACCTGTTTTCCTTCAATTTATTTATAAATATACACAACAGCAAATGATCCTGGTTTTGGTCAATTTCTTTTGAGCTCTTGCTTTTTCGAACTATGATTTTAGTCTCTTTCCATCTCGTGAAACGTAAAGGAATATTTTGCTAGAGAAATTGATATTGTTATTTGTAAAAGTTGGAACGTAATTAGACCTTTTTTGAAACACGAAAGCGAAACAAAAACAAATAATCCCAACAACAGCAACAACAAGGAGAATATCAATATCGATTTCGAGGTTAGATGAGATGTCAAAATTCAAAAACCAGGGAAGCAGACCTTGTATTGTATTGTATTTGTTTATTTAAAGATCTATTGTGTCCCCTCACTTCTACTTAGTTTCTGAGGAGAGTCTCAGAAACTAGTACCTCTTTAAGTCCTATTTCCAGGAGGAATTTCAGGATGTCTGCAGACTTCAACTTAGGTAATCTTCTATCCAGTAATCTTCCAGGTGCTGTGCTCTAGGATTCTGAAGTGCTGTTCAGTTGGAAAGTATGTGGATGGAGGTTTCTTCTTCCATGCCACAAAGTCTACATTCTTCTTCCTCCACTATTTTGAGCCCTACTACTAGATCTTCCCAATGGTCAGATCTTCTCTTTTTCTCGGCGTTATCTATTTCTTTCAATATTACATTGGGGCTGATTCCGCAAGAGGGTTCAGGCTCCCAGAAAGGTATTTCAGTCCTTAGCATACCTTACAAATCCACCGGAAATAACGGTTAACCATTTTCAAGGTCGTGTGCTCTTTGACGTCACGAAGAAGGAGGGAAGAGTAACATCACTTTCAAAGCACATGCTTGGTTTTCGCACTTTTGATGATTTTTTTAAACTCAAATACGGGGACATTTTTTATAAAATATTTCAATATAAAGCAATAAAAAAAGTTACTGAAAAAGCCCATTTTTGTCTCTCTCTTTCAAGTAGTGTTGTTCATATTATCCTTGTTGTACTTGTGCAAATCGGATGTTTAAAACTGTACGTGAGTTTATCGAGAATTTTAATATTTCTTCCAGGTCTATAACTCGCTAAAATATCTTACAACGTTGACATCGTCATACGAGCCAGATGTTAAGACTTGGGAATCTCTCGGTCTCTGGATATTCATTAATTTCTTGTAAAAAATATCTATTTTAGTAAAATGGAGGCTAAATGTTTCGAAGGAAAAGCTTCCTGGACAAGTGACATTGTAAGTATTTATTTATATATTAAAAATATCTCAAGCAATTTGTTAAGTCCGTCAATTGATAAAAAATAAACAAGTATTACCACAGTTTCCTGTAATAGTCGTATTTAATAAAGCGCGTTACCAATAAATTTCGAAGAATAATAATTATTCTAACGCTTTATAAATTTTGAAAAATATTTTTCAGTGACACTGACCGTTCAACTAAGAAGCAACAACTACTTCTCGGGCTATAGGCCCCGATAGTTATTCAATTACTCTTCAAAGTCAAACGGGGTTGGCATATCTACAATATATTAAACACCAACCATTCTGGTTTGCCATTAAAAGGGACAACATAGCTTGTAGACCGGTTTCGGCGTATTTGTGCCTCATGTGCCACAAAGGCTTTGACCTCGAGGACGGAAAACATATACCTTGTACTGATGAGGCGCAAATACGCCGAAACCGGTCTACACGTTATGTTACCCTTTTAATTGCAACACAGAATGGTTGGTGTTGAATATCTTGTGGATATACCAGCCCCGTTTGACTTTGAAGTGTAAGTCAATATCCGTCGGTGCCTATAGCCCGGGAAGTAGTTGTTGCTTCTTAGTTGAAGGGTCAGTGTCTTTGAAAAATATTTTTAAAAACTTATAAAGCGTTAGAATAATTATTATTATGCGATATCTACTCTTACGCCAATTCTCTTAATACCATTGTGGTAAAATTAATACGGCTTCTCGTAAAATTTTAAGACTCCTTATCTTTTGAATAATTTCAATTGAAGTGTTAAAAGGATTATTTGGCTTAGCGACTGGCTTTTTAGAGAGATTAAAAATATACTACAATGAAAGAAATTTGGCTCAAATGATTACCGAAACTGAGGAATATTTTTGACATCAAGAAAGTTTATAGTGAAATTAATAACAAATGCATATATGGTTGAAATAATACCCTTCTTGGTGTGCGTCATCGATAGTGACGTATATCCGGGTTTTCGGCATGTCTTTTATTTTATTTCATTTTGACATATGAATGCCTTAATGTGAAATAACGATAAGCCACATAAGGTACATTATTGGGAAAACGAATTTAAAGTTTTAAAAAAATATTAAAAATCAATCGGAGATTTTGGGTTGATTAATGTTATATACTTTGTTACGACTAGTAGGTACTGGTATTAAAATTCTTCGGAATAAAAAACAAATTAAATGTGTGCGGAAAAAACATTTTCCTACGATCACTACCCAAAGTAGACTTTTGCACACTCAAATC